>VMDO01015142.1:0-52124 GCA_007922755.1 Pedetes capensis | reverse complement strand
GAAGCTAAGCAGGGTTGGGCCTGGTTAGTACCTGGATGGGAGACCACCCAGGAAAACCAGAAGCTGTAGGCTTGGGAGAAGGACCTGGCAACCCCCTCCCAAAAATCAATCTGCCATTGAAAACCCTATGAACAGCAGAGAAGCACTGACAATAGTGTTTCCCCTGTTGTACAGAGGGTCACTATGAGTTGGATACCGACTCGATGGCACCTAACAACAACAACAACAAGAAAAGCTACAAATTCAGAGAAATAACCCTGTTTGATAGACTTATAAAAGCTATATATAATTACGTTCCTGAATGGCTTGAATAACAGTGTGTCTGATATATTCTAAGATAAGTGTTTTTTTACTTTTCTTTGATATTAGGGTCATATACTATACTTATTTATTTTTACTTCATGCTCTCCTGTCTCTGATAATAAATTAATT
The DNA here is from genome assembly GCA_007922755.1 of Pedetes capensis. Classification (NCBI taxonomy): domain Eukaryota; kingdom Metazoa; phylum Chordata; class Mammalia; order Rodentia; family Pedetidae; genus Pedetes; species Pedetes capensis. The sequence continues at coordinate 51,692 of VMDO01015142.1, read as the reverse complement.
TGTTAGTATTAGTGAGGAATGAACCCTACAAGCTAAATTCATTTTCTTTTCATCTGAAGGAAAACAAAGTTTTTGTAACTGTCACAATAATAATTTTCCATGTTTAGGTCAGCTTCATGTTAAGAGATTTAATACTATTAAAATAAGATCTATCAATTTTCTATAACCTGCCTGCTCTTTGTTCAGAAAAGAAATTTGGCACACTTTCTAAGAGGAACAGTGGTAATAGAGGTTAACCTGGCTTATATATAATTAAATAGTATTTAATGTGTGATTGGCTAATGTATAATGATCTCAGATATTTTAAAGTTACAAAAATGTATTCTTCACTGCAAATATCACAACTCAACAGAAGCAATAAGAATTGAAACACAGCATTTGATAGTCATGCAAAGTTCAGTCAACTTTGGATATAGGAAATAAATCTATCAAAGAAGAAATCATTTAAAAAGAAATTATATTAAAAAAACCTCTCATTATAGCAAATCTTATTTCCTGTTGTAGTATATTTAAGTATATTAAGTAAAAGCCAAAAATCATAATTTTAGGAAAGAAGTGGGTTGTCTCAGCTCTGGAAATACTACCAAGAATCACAAATAGAAAGAAGAGAAAAAGTAAAGTCCAAGGTTTTCTTTACTATCAATAATTGAATCCTTCAATTTCTTCTAGATTTGTGTATGTATTTCCTTTGTTTTTTGTGGGTGACTTGGTTTTTCTTTTGTCACAAATAATTAGGTCATTAATAACTACAATTAGTCTCTGATATATTAGATTTCTCATTATGGGGAATTTTATTATAATGCTGACAAAGCATTATGAGTACTATCCTATCCACCAGTTAAGACTTATTCAACTGGCATATATTTATTTAAATCAATTAAGAATATTTTGTTACAAAAAATCTGCAACTCAAAATTAATTATAATCTTTTTTAAAAGAAAAAAGTAGCTCCTTTTAATAATCTAGAAAAGGACAGATGAAAATGCTCCATCAGAACTCCAAAGTAGTGCTGAAACAAAGAGATCAAGCAGCAGCATGGTATACCTTAAAGTTTAAATTAAAAATTAAAGCACTCATACCCAGAAGCAAATTGAATAAAAGAACAAGATGGGACGTGGCTAGGCATTGGAAGCACCAAATACTGTCAAACTTTAATTAAAAAATGTTTTCAATTTAAGCAGACCCAGGCCAGTGATTTTTCATTATTTTTACCACAGTTCCATGACTACTGACATTTTCATCAGAACAAATATAGGATTTTCCCCAAATTTAAAATGACAAAATTACTTTTAATTTTGACATAATTTTTTTCTCCTCTAAACCCAAGGGAATTTGATCTTAGCTGGATTTGTCTCTTAGCACGGAGCTTTGAATCATCTTAACTTTTAAAAGTAATGTATAAAAACTTTTTAAAGAGATAGTTCTAGCATATAAATGTTATAATACACATATCATTTTTGTAAATGAGACCAACATATTCGTGAAATGTTATGACTTAGCTTATAACCAAGTAAGACATTTCTCAAAGCAATCTGTCCTTGCAAAACAACCTGAAAGAAATGTAGAGCGATAAGTGGGGAGAGGATAATCTCAATGTAAACAATGTAACTTCAAGAGTACATTGGAAAAATAGGGAATAAAAACTTCACTCTATAAAAACAGAAATCCTCAACATAAAGCAACTTCAATCATGACAATCTGTATCATATTTCACAATTATCCTAATAGTTCCAAGTACTGCTTTAGTAGACTTCTGATGGAGTAAATCAGACTCTTCTGACTGAATTATAGTTTGTTTTTACTTTTTATTGTTTTAAAACCAAGAGAATGACCTCCATGCCAAAAGGAGTTCTGAGGGAAACTCTTCTCTATTTTCCAATTAAGTTCTGAGAACATAAACAGGATCAGGGCCTCATCTCTCATTATGGAATTTCATTTGCTGCCAATTTTTGTCAATAGCAAAATGCCTATTGCTATAGCCAACTTTCCAGTCAATTTTCCGTATTCCTTACATAAGGAACTGAATAGAATGAGTGAGAAAAACTAATTCAAAAGCTGTATTTGTTTAAAAGGCTTTTCTTTGCCTCACTTTCTCCAAATTCAAACACATTACATATAGATTTCCCTCTTCCCACCCTTATCGTGCAAATCCTTGGAGAGGTGGGGGCATTAGTTACATGGCTTCTTGGTCATGCTGCCAAATTAAATGTCATCTTTTCCTGGTCACAGGAAATTCCATGCTGACTACTGATAACACGCCCAGACTCTGGTTTGATGTTGTCACTATTTGCCCCCTGGCATCATGGGAGGATGAAATGAGGAACCACAATGCAAACTCAAGAAAAGCAGAAGGTGAAGAACAGACTGTGAAAGTTAGCATTCTACTGCTCGTTTGAGAGGAGAAATAGTGCAGGCATCTACTTTTTAAATTGTTAAATGTCAAAAGACACTGTTAGGTTTTAAGCTATAATGGTACAGGGGAAACAAATGAGACTCTGGTGTTTAGCAAGTGTTAACAACGATCATACTCATAATCAAGGAAATAATAATACATGTATTTCTGGATTTCCAAATGGGCAAGACTATGCTACCAAAATAAAAGCACTTAGTACACTATCATCGCATGCCTGTGGGGCAATCACTCCTTATCATCACACTCCTCTGTAAACTCGATGTGGGCAGGAATGTTGCCCATACTGTTTACTACTCTAATTCCAGCATTCTACTCTGGTCTGAATAAATACTTGAGTGGACAAATGCTTAACTGGCATATATGTATCAAGGAATGTGCCTTCCTGTGAAGGGAGACTGAGGCTTAGTCTCAGCTCTTGAGGGGTTACCTCTAAGTCCTTGGAATTACCCCTGTAATAAAAGTGACTTTGTTATTTATAGTGAGCCCTTCTGGCCCACACGTGACAGTTTATACCACTGAGGTGACTCATGGTGGGTCTCTAGATAGCTTATGCTAAGAGATATATCACTCAGGATGGGGACTGGCCAAGCCAGAAAGACCAACCATGTGATTAGAGGGTGGTGATTTGGGCCAAATACGAGCCTGACCTCTAGAGAGAGGGGAGGGTCAGACATTGAGTTTAACCACAGGGTAATAATTCAGTCATGCCTACATAATGAAGCCTCAATAAAAACTCTAGACATTGAAGTTCAGTGAGCTCCCCTGGTTGGCAGTATCTCAAGCACAATGCCATGTTTTGATGTCAGTAGGGTAACCCAGAAGGGATGCATTTGGAACTCTCCCAAAATCTCTCCTATTTCTTCCTTTGGCTGGTTCTGACTTGCAACCCTTGGCTGTAATAAAACTTTAAACCTAACTTATAGCACCTTTCCGAGTCTTGTAAGTTGTTCTAACAAATTATTAAACCTGAGGGTAGTTTGGGGAAACTCTTAAACTTACAGTTGGTGTCAGGAATCTTGGCCAACTTAGCAGTCTGGAGAAATGTGCCTGTTTTATCAGGAGTTTAGCTAACTCAATTAGGCCTCCTCCCCAACCCCGCTGTTTTTTCTTTCATGGACCATTCTTAGAATTAATATTCCTCCACATACTATACTTAGTATTGTATAATGATCAATTTTTTTAATAGGCCTTCCTGCACCCTTTCAAATTAAATTCAATTTAGAGACTGTGATCTATGCAGATCAAATCAGTTATTTTTACAATAGCAAAGTCAAGTTTCCTTACTAAATGGGTTAGAGGGGTGCAATGCTGCTGTCCTCCATGAATGGTGAGGAAGCCATGCGAGTCTGTGGTAGCTGGAGCTCCTCCAATATCCTTTAGCATCTCTATTTACCTCAAAGCATATTATAGATATTTCTAGTTTTCTATATGTGCCAGGACGTGAAAATATTAGAAAGCAACAAGTTAAGGAATCACTACTACAACTCTCTCAGGACAGTGTCTCACCAACATACTTCTCTGGCATCAAACCCTATCACTCCAACCCACACGCACTGTACATTGTTGTTGTTAGGTGCCATTGAGCCGTCCTGGACTCATAACAACTCTATGTATGACAGAATGAAACCCTCCTGACACTGTGCCATGCCAGGCACTATGTCAGTGCTTCTCCGCTATTCATAGGGTTTTCAATGGCAGATTGTTTTGGGATTGTTTGGGGAGTGGGTTAACAGATCCTTCTCCCATTTTTGCGGTGCTGGAGATCAAACCCAGGGCCTCAGATAGTGCAGAGAACCTCTCTACCAACTGACCTAAACTCCAGGCCACACTGTACTTTAGCCACAATGAACTGATATTTCTACAATATTCTGAGTTCTTTCACACCCCAGGCCTTCATGTCATTCTCCTTTTACTCCAACTGCCTAGACAAAGTTTTTTTTTTAATGGGTCTCATTATGACATTTCCATACGTGCATTTCATTAACATTGCTCATGTTCACCTCCCCATCCCCTTTCCACCAATGGTCTCCCTTCCACTTACATGTCTGTTTTTTTTTTTCCCCGTACATCCATCTATATATCTAGTTTCCATGTATAAACATTTTCCTAAAAACAAAATTAGTCAGTGGATTTGTGCCTTTAGTGGCATAGCACTAACAACAATGACTTGCCTATATTCCTCAATAAACTGAATTTCCTGTTACCACCTCTACATTTCCTTTCCTCTTTCACTCCTTTTATTTGGCCTTTTCTTTTGCTGATTCTTAAAGCATGATTTTCCCCAGCATTCCACCTTTGTCTCTTCTCATCCCACATTGTGTCCCCGAGTAGGCTCTTCTATTTTCCCCCTTTAATTATTACCCATATCCTAATGGCTTTGGGGCATATGTGTGTGTCTGTGTGTGCCTACATGCATGCGTGCACACACACATACATTTTTAAATAATTTGCCCTAACCTTTCTTTGAAATCCAGAACAGGTACCTTCCTATTGTAAATCTCCAAGTTGATGTTCCACAACCACTTGAGAGTTGACATTTCCCAAACTAAATTTCAATGTTACTGTCCTTTCCTCTTTCTTCTGGATTTTTAAAAATTATGTATGTATGTATGTATGTATGTATGTATGTATGTATGTATGTATGTATTTGTGGAACTGGAGGTTGAATCCAAGGCTTTGCGCTTGCATGCTTTGCAAGTGCTGGACCACTGAGCTGCACCGTCAGCCCATTTTTTCACTGTTTTGAGACAGAGTCTCGCTAAATTACTCAGACTGCCTCTGGTCTCGAACTTGCGATCCTCCTGCCTCCACTTCCCGAGTTGCTGGGATTACAGGGATGCGCCACTGTGCCCAGCTTCTTCTGGACTTTTAAATCTTAGATAATTGAGTTCTACCACCTCAATAATCATTTAAATGACCTCAACCATCTATCTTAACAATCACTAAGCCCTTCCCTTACTCTTTCTATCTAATCTCCCACAGAACTTTATAAAACAAAGATTTGATTACTGTCATTGACCTCTTAAAAAATCTTCACACTTTCCTTTAACAATCTTAACAATTTGGCTTCTACCCATTTTACTAGCTTCATCTGTAGCCATTTCTATTTCTCTCCACACATATATATAGTTTCTACACTAGTCATACACTGGCTGTAGTTGCGAAAAAATGTTACATATTGTCTTTTACATTTGAACTGGCCACACCCTGTGTCAGAAATACTTCTGTCCTTACTTTGAACTTAGTCATTCTTTAAGGCCTAACACAAACAGAATTACCCACATCTTCACTGATTGTGCCTCTCTCAGCATCACTTGCTCCCTTCTCTGTGCTCATGAAACATTTAAAGTTTTCTGGTCTGTTTCATTCACTAAACTGAGAGTTCCTTTAGGAAGCTGATATTAACCTGTTACCTGTAATCTTAGCAAAGTAACTTGGTCATACTATGTTTAATAAAAAATATCTTTTAAGTAAATGAAATTAAGCTATGATAATCTTAGTACGAATTTGTTTTAGAAGACAAGTATCAAGAGGACGTCACTGTTTTCTATGAACAACATACACATTAGGAAACATGTCATTATCTGCCGTACTAATTATACATATGAAAGCTCTTAGGTACCAAGAACTTTTATTGGGCATTTGTAAAACTACACAGCAGAACAACAAGGGCTAAGAATACAGCCAGCATTCCACAATTGAAGAGTCAGAGCATCTGTGGTTGGGTTTATCAAAAGCAAATCTTTTATACTCTTTTCAGAATACTGTTATCCTTCTTGAACGTTTTTTTTCTTCATGTCCCTACTGTAATAGTGGGGGTTGAACCCAGGGCCTTTCACACGCTAGGTAAATGCTCCACCACTAAGGTGTACCCCGTCCTGTGCTTCTTTTTCTTTCTTTCTTTTATTTTTTTCTTTTGAGATAGGATCTAAATTGCAAAGGCTGGCCTCTGGCCTTGAACCTGTAATCCTCCTGCCTTAGCCTCCTGAGTAGCTGGGATTACAAATGTGTCATGTTGCCCAGCTTGTTGAACTTTTTTTTTAAGAAAAAAGTTACAATCCACAATAAATTCTGTGGTCAATGTAATGGAAAAATATTTTTCTTTGCAATGAAATCTAATCTGAATGGTTAAGCTATTTTTATTCCACTATGATTTCCTTACATAATTCTTTGAAACAAGAGTCTGAAGGTACTTTCTTTTTATTCATTTTTAAAATTGAAATGGAATTGTTCAACTATCATTGATTTGAAGTCTAATTCAGAATTCATAAAAATTAAACATGGAATGAAATATGGCTTTAGGTGTACCATCTATAAAGTTTTCAAAGACTTGCCAAGCAAATCATGGAGTAAATAAGATTGTAGTGAATATACAAATACATTTCAATAATTAAATTATTTTAAGAGTTTATCACATATGAAGCCAGACACTGTGGAACACACCTATAATACCAGATACTTGGGAGGCTGAGGCAGGAGGACCACAAGTTTGACTCTAAAAGCAGCCTGGGCAACTTAGTAAGACCCTGTCTCAAAATAAAAAAAGAAATAAAAAGGGATCGAGGGTACAACTCAGTGGTAATGCACTTCCCTGGCATGCACCATGGCCTGGGTTCAACTCCCTAGTACTGCAAAGCAAACCAAACAAAAAAGGCCTAACACATATGGTAGACACACAGGTTGATTTCTACAACAAAAAGATACAGAAAAAAGGCATGGAACTTAGAAGTAAAAAACCTAGTTTCAAGTTTAGCTTCTACTTCTCATCACTTAGGTAGTGTTAGCAACTACAAAAGGAATGTGTAATTCATTTTTTTAAAGTTACAAAATGAACAAAATTGCAAAAATGAAAATTTTAAAATAAAGGCTAACACTTTTTAAGGGTTTGTTGTTAGAAACAAACCAAATGAGATAATGTGGGCAAGACACAGTAGTGCTTCACCTGATTGAGGACATCTACAGTATTTAATGTAATTAATATTTATCATTACTTCAAATTTTAATGTAATTAATATTTATCAGTACTTCAAATTATAACAGTCCAAATGCAAAATAATTCAGGGAAAGTATAAAGAATAGATGGAAAAACAAGACGATAACGAAAGAAAAACAGTGCCTCCAGCACCATGATAGGATTTTATAACTGAGTGACATTGTCAAGTGTGTCCCTCTCAGACTCCATTCCTCTTTCCTCCTGGTATCAGAGGAACCAATATTTACATTGATGTCTACCAAGTATGTTGTTAAATATTTTATACATATATATACACACACATATATATGTATATATATCTATCTATCTCACATATATATGTATCTATCAAGTGTGTAATTATTTTACATATTTTTAAAACTTTCTATGCATATTTTCAGTATATACTATATGTATCCTGTAACATACCTTTCTTTCTTAATATTGTTTTGGAGATTTACCTATGTTGAGTATGTATTTATAGCTAATCCATTTTAATACCCAGCATAGTATTGCATGGTATATGTATGCCACAAGTTATATACAAGGGGGAACCCCCCAAAAAACCTGGAAATAACTGTGAAAACAATGATCATCTGTTTCTTTGATATGAGAGGGACTGTATACATGGAACTTGTTCCTCCAGGTCAAATAGTTAACAAAAATATGTTTACTATCTAGAAGTTTTGAGAAGGCTGCGTCACAATTTGCGGAAGAAGCATCCTGAATTGTGGCAAACAGGTTACTGGTTCTTCCATCAATGACAACACACCTGCCCACACTCAAGGGTTCATTAATTTTTGACCAAAAATGGCATGATCCTTTGCCCCACCACTCCTATTTATTGAATCTTGCATTGTGTGACTTTTTTTCTGTTTTTTTTTTTTTCATCTCTCCAGATGAAAAAAGTCTTTAAAGGGAAAGTTTTGCCAATATGGAGGTGAAACAAAAAACTGCAGAAGCACTTAAAAGGTATCAAAATTGATGAGTTCAAAACCTGTTTTGAGCAGCGGAAAAAACATCTCAATAGGTATATTGCATTAAACAGATAATTCATTGAAGGTGACTGAAGTTTGAACATATAAAAAAAACCACTTTTTTAATTAATAAATTCTGTTTCTTGGGGAGTCCTCCTTGTATCTATATTGTTAGGTGCCATTGAATCAGATCTGACTCATAGGGACTCTAAGTACAGCAGAACAAAACACTACCCACACTGTTCCATGTACACAATCTTTTTATGTTTGAGCCCATTATTGCTGCCACTAGGTCTCCTCTCATTTAGAGTCGTGCCACATGAGGAAAAAGAGGTCCCAGGGGCTTTACTACATTCCCATCATTAAGGTCGACTCTACTTTGAGGAGACAACTCTTCCCCAGTTATTTCTTGAATGCCTTCCCACCTGGGGACCTTATTTCCTGGCACCAAATTTGGCAGTACTTCTCTGCTATTCATAGGGTTTTCAATGGCTAATTGTTTCTACAGTGAGCTGCTAGGCCCTTCTCCCTAGTCTGTCTTAGTCTGGAAGCTTAGCTGAAACTTGTCCACCATAGGTGGCCCTGCTGGTATCTGAAATATTAGTGGCATATCACAGTAACACACAAGCCCCCAAAGCACAACAAGCCAACAGACACACGGGAGGTATCTATATTAGGGGTAGATATTTAGCTTATTCCCCAATTTCTGCTATTAAAAAATGCCAGTGAACATTCCTGTGCATACTTTCACATATATCCACATGGATTGTTAGGTCATAGGGATGAATATATTCAATTTGACTGAATATTCCCAAATTACTCTCTAACGTGGTTTTACCAATATGCATTCCTACTAGCTATGCCTACATTTTTTGGATAACACATTGTTAAGAGGGTTTCAATTTTAGAGAAACTTAACTCTGATAACCTTTTAGAATTTAAAAAATAAGCTTCCTATAGTATATATAGGGCTTGGATTTAGCTCAGTTGGTAGAGTGCTGCGCTGCAGTCTCTGAGGTCCTGAGTTCAATTCCCAGCACCCCAAAAATGGGAGAAGGACCTGGTAATCCACTCCCAAGGCAATCCAGAAACAGCCAGCCATTGAAAACCCTATGAGTGTTGCTATGAGTCGGATACCAACTGGACGGCACCTAACAACAACAACAAACAGTATATATATTTAAAAAAAAATACCTCACATATATATTCATTCAATAACTGTAGTAAGATCTCATATTTCAATGTAAGTAAGTAGTAAGCTAATATAACCAATAGTATTAAGAAAACATGATGGGTGGAAAAAATTTTAATTGCTTAGCTGATAATCAGATGGAATGAATTACTATAGGTCTAAACCAACTAAGCAATGATTTCACTAAAGGTGCTGCTTCTCTTGAAAGCATACGTGAGCAGATGAGTGAAATACCAGTGAAGTCAGTTTTCAGCTGGGGAAGAGGATAGCTTGATCAAGATCAAAGCTTGTTAAAGATACAAATGACAGCTTTAAGACCAGAGTGTAAGGACTAAGACAGGTTTCAGTTGAGCTTCCAGACTTAGCCTTTGGCCTTAGCACAATTAGCCATGAAAACCCTATAAAATAGCAGAGAAACACTGTCAGATATAGTGCCAGAAAATGAGCCCTTCAGGTTGGAAGGCACTCAAATGATGACTACAGAAGAGTTTCTTCTCTGATACAGAGTCTATCTTAATGACCGGAATGGAGCAAAGCTCCAGGGACCTCCATTTGCTGATATGGCATGACTCAATATGAGGAGGAACGACTATAAACACCTATTAATAATTGGAAGGTGGACTGGACATAGTATGAATGTAGGAAAATTAGAAATCCTCAAAAGAGAAATAGAGTACATAAACATCAGCATTCTAGGCATCAGTGAGCTAAAATAGACTACTATGGGCCATATTGAATCAGATAATCATGTGGACTACTATGGTGGGAATGACAGCTTAAAGAGAAATGGGATTGCATTCATCATCAAAAAAGACATCACAAGATCTGTCCTAAAGTAAAATGCTGTCCGTGATAGAATAATATCCATATGACTACAAGGACTATGGGCTGGGATTTAGCTCAGTTGGTAGAGCGCTGCGCTGCAGTCTCTGAGGACCCGAGTTCAATTCCCAGCACCGCAAAAATGGGAGAAGAACCTGGCAATCCACTCCCAAGGCAATCCCAAAACAGTCAGCCATTGAAAACCCTATGAGGGTTGCTATGAGTCAGATACCGACTCGACAGCATCTAACAACAACAACAACAACAACAACAAGGACTATTACTCAAATTTACATACCTACTACTAAGGCCAAATATGAAGATAGGGACGATTTTACCAGCTTCTGCAATCTGAAATAGATTGAACATATAATCAAGATGTACTGATAATTACTGGTGACTGGATTGCAAAATTTGGACACAAAGAAGAAGGCTCAGTATTTGGAAAATATGGCCTAGTGATAGAAACAATGCTGGAGATTGCATGATAGAATTTTGACTATATGGATCACAACAAATTACAGATAATGTTGCGAAGAACGGGAATACCAGAGCACTTAATTGTACTCATGAGGAACCTGTACATGGATCAGGAGCCAGTCATTTCCAACAGAACAAGGAAACACTGCCTGGTTTAAAGTCAAGACAGGTGTGAGTTACAGCTATATCCTTTTACCATACTTTTTCAATCTCTATGCTGAAGAAATAATCCAAGAAGCTGAACTTTATGAAGAAAAATGCAGCATCAGGATTGGAGGAAGAATCATTAGCAACCTAGGTTACGCAGATGATACAACTTTGCTTGCTGAAAGTGAAGAGGATTTGAAACATTTACTGGTAAAGACCAAAGAACATAGTCTTCAGTAGGGATTGCACCTCAACATCAAGAAAACAAAAATTCTTACAACTGGGTCATTATGCAACTTCACGATAAACTGAGAAAAGATTGAGGTTGTCCATGATTTTGCTTTACTTAGTTCTACAATCAACACCCATGGAAGTAGCAGTCAAGACATCAAAAGATGCATTGCATTGGGAAAAAATGTTGCAAATGAGCTCTTTAAAGTGTTGAAAAATAAAGATGTCAAATTGAAGATGAAGGTGCGCTTGACTCATGCCTTATTATTTTCAGTTGCATCATATGCATGAAAGCTAGACAGCAAATAAAGGGAGATAGGAGAATTGATGCTTTTGAATTGTTGTTGTTGTTAGGTGCTGTTGAGTCCATATCCGACTCATAGTGACCCTCATAAGGTTTTCAATAGCTGACTGTTTCGGGATTGCCTTAAGAATGGATTGCCAGGTCCTTCTCCCACTTTTGTGGTGCTGGGAATTGAACTCGGAACCTCAGAGACTGCAGCGCAGTGCTCTACCAACTGAGCTAAATCCCAACCCGCTTTTGAATTATGATGCTGGAAATGAATACTGAATTTACCATGGAATGCCAAAAGAACCAACAGATTCATCCTAGAAGTGCAACCAGAGTGCTCCTTGGAAGCAAGGATGGCTAGGCTGTGTCTTACATATTTTGGACATTTAGCAAGAGGGACCAATCCCTGGAGAAAGACATTGTGTTTGGGAGAGTAACAGATCAACGAACATAAGGAAGCCCCTACAACAATAGGCTTAAACTTAAAATGTATCATGTGCCTGGCACAGAGTCAGGTAGTATTTCATTCTGTTGTATATAGGGTCACTATGAACTGGACCCAACTCTAAGGCACCTAGCAACAACATATGTGTTCCTAGAGCTTGATTTAAACTCATAGCCTAACGATAACCTAGCAAACAAATCCACTTAGTTAACCACAGTTCATTACTAAAATACTATCTAAAATGTTCTTCATTTATGAAGCCATCTGCTGGCTAACTGCTAATTAGTCTCATTTAAGACTGAAACAAATGCTGTGTTTAAACATCACGTTTGTCATAGAGTTTGCAAAAATAAATCCCTTCCTTACAATGATAATAATGTTTATTTGGTATTTTTAAATCTCCATGTTTTGAATACATATTCAAAGGATTAGATCAAATAGTGATCTTGTTTTCCTTTAAATAGGCTATCACTGTGTTGTCCAGGCTGACGTTGAGCTTATACTCTTCCTGCCTCAGTCTCCCAAATACCTGGGACTACAGACTGGTGCCACCACACCGAGATGTGTGAAATTGTTCATTACAAAGTTATTTAGTGTGAAAAAAGGAACTGTTTTTTGGGTTTCAATGTAAATGTTTGATAATTTCAAAAAATAAGGTCTATTCCAATTATACCAAATATAGAAGTAAAACAATCCACTGGAGAAAATGAAAATAACCTATGATCTAGAAAGTCATCATATATAAGCAAAAGATGTTTCATCTACTTATTTTTACAAACTTATTTAAATTATCCCAGTGTAACTATTTTCACTGCTTCAAAATTCCATCTTAGGTCAATACACACATAGAATATCACAGTTAAAAGGAAACAGGAAAACGTCCCCTGTTGGAGTTGAGAAAATCCAATGACTTATCAGTAGTTGTTGTTATTAGGTGCTGTCGAGTCAGTATCTGACTCATAGCGACCCCTCATAGGGTTTTCAATGGCTGAGTGGTTCTCAACTAATTAATGATGATGATCCAGAAGGATGGATGTTAGCGGTATTAACAGAAAGGAACCCTAGTCACTCATATGTATGCTTTCTATTTCTATTAAATATACTGATTTTTGGATAATAGATGTAGTATACCCTCAACAATAAATGTGGAAAATATAGAAAAATATACAAAAGAAAAAAAATACAAATTATCCACAATCTCATCATTCAGAAAGGTTCTGTTACCATTAAGATATAGTTTTTTCTTCTATTGCATCATTTTCTCTGTATTTAAAAACAGAATATGAGGTACAATTTTACAAGATATATATATATAACATTTCTTTACCCATTTTTTCTCTTCACATTGTAACATTTTCTCATCTCATTAATGATTTAATAAAAATATTTTAATGATTGTACAAAATTTCTTAAATTATTTTTGCCATACTTTATGTAACCATACTTCTCCTATCATTAAATATTTAGGTTTACAAACAAGTATTCTTAATTATTTCTTCAGGAGAAAAATCTATACACAAGATTACCAGGTCAAAGAGAAAGTATATTTTGATGATTCGGTATATAGATGGCCAAGTTACCATCTAGGAGAATGCACTTTTTCCTTTTATGAATAGAGCAGTGTATAATGCCTATTTCACTGTATCCCTCATGAAAAATGGATATCATTTTTGTAGTCTTTGTTTAACAACCAGGCAAAATGATTCTTTAAATTTATATTTATTCATTACTATTACTGACCCCATTTCCATGCACCTTAAAAAAAACAACAACAAAACTATCTGTACTCAGAGCAGCAGTCTAGGAGACTTCCCTCCTTTACACTGCGCCCATACTGCAGCATAAGCCCCAATAAAGCCTCATCCAAGTGATAAAAAACAAAAACAAAACAACCAATCTATATTCCCTCTTCTACAAATGATATATTTAATGTCATTTATCTACTTTGAAAAATGTTTTACTGAAGTATCATATACATACAGAAAAGCACACATATCTTAAGTGCAATTCTTAATGATTTTTTTCACAAGCTGAACACACACACACATGCACACACACACACACACACACACACACACACACACCAGTATCTTGATCAAAAGATGGAACATAAGCAGTATCCTGGGACCTTTGTGTGTTCCCCTATAAACCTTAATTCTCCTCTAAGAGTAATCACTATTTTAACTTGTAATATGTACTAATTTTGCCTGCTTTTGCCTATCTTTACAATAACAATTCTATAGTTTAAAAACTAGGGCCCATCTATGAAAAACCTATAGCCAACATCATATTAAACAGCGAAAAATTGAAAGCATTCCCTCTAAGATCAGGAACAAGGCAAGGATGTTCCGTCACTCTTTCCTCTCTTATTCAATATTGTGATTAAAGTCTTAACCAGAGCAATCAGGCAAGAGATAGAAATTAAAGGAATACAAGTAGGAAAAGAGAAGGTCAAATTACCCCTATTTGCAGATGACATGAACCTATACGTAAAGGACCCTAAAAATTCTCCTAGAAAACTTTTACAGCTAATTAGCTCCTTCAGCAAAGTAGCGGGATATGAAAGTAACACTCAAAAATCAGTAGTGTTCCTCTATATCAATAGTGAATAGGAAGAGAAAGAAATCAGAATAACGATCCCATTCACAATATCCCACAAAAAATCAAATATTTAGGAATCAATCTAACCAAAGACCCTAAAGACCTCTACAATGGAAACTTCAAAACATTGAAGAAAGAAAAAGTAGAATACACTAGAAGATGGAAAGACCTCTCTTGCTCATGGAATGGAAGAATTCATATTGTGAAAATGGCCATACCACCAAAAGTGATTTACTGATTTAATGCAATCTCCATCAAAATCCCCTTGACATACTTTGCAGAAATAGAGAAAACAATGCTAAAATTCATATAGAAGCACAAAAGACTGTGTATAGTCAAAACAATCTTAAACAACAAAAGCAGCACAGGAGGTATCACGATACCTGACTTCAAACTATACTATAGGGCCATAGTGGTAAAAACAGTTTGGTACTGGCACAAAAATAGGCATGAAGATCAAGGGAACAGAACTGAAGACCTAAAGATACACTTATGCAACTACAGCTACCAGATCATTGACAAAGGGTCTAAGGATGTTCATTGAAGAAAAGATAGCCTCTTCAACAAATAATGCTGGGAAAATTAGATATCCACTTGCAGAAGAATGAAAAGAGACCTATCTCTCTCAATCTGTGTGAGAGTCAACTCAAAATGGTTCAGAGACCTCAACATAAAACCAGAGACCTTAAAACTACTAGAAGAAAAGACAGGGAATACAGTCCAACAGATGGGCATAAGCAAGTATTTCCTCAATCAGACTCCAACTGCCTAGGAAACTGCACCAAGAATCAACTAATGGGATTACCACAAAAACTAAAAAAACATCTGTACAGCAAAGGACACAATTAACAGAGTTAAAGGAGAGCCTATAGAATGGGAAAAAATCTTTGCATCCTACACATCTGACAGACTGATTTCTAGAATATACAAGGGACTTAAGGAATCAAACACCAATATAACAAAGCACCCAGTAAATAAGTTGGCAATGGAACTGGACAGTTCTCAAAAGAAGAAATACAAATGGCCAATAAACATATGAAAAAATCCTCAATATTCCAAGGAATATTAGGAAATGCAAATCAAAACAACACTTGAGATTCCATCTCACTCCAATGAGACTGGCCAAGGTTAACAAAACAAATAACAAATGCTGGCAAGGATGTGGGAAAAAAAGGAAGCCTTTTACACTGCTGGTGGGACTGTAAATTATTTCAGCCACTTTGAAAATCAGTATGGAGATACCTTAGAAAACTAAGAATAGAACTACCATATGACCCAGCTGTATCACTTCTGGGAATATACCCAAAGGCAGATAAATCATCACACCACAGGGACACCTGCACTTATATATTTAGTGCCACATTCTTCACAATTGCAAGGGTATGGAATTAAGTTAGGTGTTTATCAACAGAGGAGTGGATTGAAAATTTTGGTATGTATACACAATGGAATATTGTTCAGCAGTAAAGAAAAATGAAATTATGTCATCTGTAACAAAATGGATGGAACTGGAGAACCTCATTTTAAGCAAACTAACCTAGATTCAAAAAAAGAAATACTATATGTTATCACTCATATGTGGGAGCTAAAATCTAACTTAAAGGATAAAACAGTTATACATATTTAGATATGTAAAAATGAACAATCACATTTATCTAAGAATGGCAAATGTAGGTAGACCAGATAGGAGTGGGAAGGAGATCAGCAGGTGGGAGCAGAGGTTGCGGAAAGTGGGTAGGGGAGGGGAAACAATGTATGGGGTAAAAAGGGAGAAGAAAAACTCAAAATACAGGATATAACTAAATGAAAGCATGAAAAAAAGGGGAAGAAAAAATCAATGAGAATATTATTCATGATTGCATATGATTTTCCTTACATATTAATTAAAATTCCTACTTTGTTTTTTTCTTTAGTTCTTACTGCTCTATAAAATATGTAAGATGTTAAATAGATAAGCAAAATTGATTTAATAGTTGTATAATAGGTATAGCAAATGACTTATTACTCTGTAATCCACTAACATTTATAAATTAAAAAAAAAAAAAATTTAGGCCAGGCATTGTGGCACACATCTGTAGTCCCAGCACCTGGGAGCCTGAGGCAGGAAGATCACAAGATCAAGCCAGCCTAAGTTACATAGTGAGACTCTGTTTAAAATGAGAAAAAAACAACCCCCCCCCAAACTAAAGGTACTTAGTATTTATTATGAGGTGAAATGTTATAGAAAAGTCAACAGCAATTCAAAATCATACCACCTTAAATAACTGTTAACCACTGTGACTATGACACCTATAAGCACACATACATACAAATAAACAGAATATCTTATTAAATAAGATTATAATCTTATTTTAACATTAGAAAAATAATGTAAATAAAACAAAAAATAACAATGGAAAACCTCAAATAAACTTTCCTTGAGTGCCATGAAGAGGTTTGAGTCTGATTACAAAAATAAACAAAAATTCTGTTCCAATTTTATTACCAATTGATTTATGAAAAAAAGTGAAATGTTTAACCTGTAGTACCTCACTTTCTCCTCTCCTCACCATCTTGTTTTGGTTTCTTTTTTTTTTTCTCTTTTCTTTTTTACAGTATTTGGGGGTTGAACCTAGTGCCTTGTACATATTTTGCAAGTGCTTTGTTGAGCTGCACTCCTGTTCCATGTTGTTAATTTTTAATTTTGAGTTGGGGTATCACTAAGTTGTGTAGGCTACCTCTGTTCCTGAACCCTGCCTCTGCCTCCCAGGTCACTGGGATTACAGGTGCATGCCATGGTGCCTGGCTAGAACTCATAGCTATTTTCATTCAGTAGAATATATAAGGAATATAAAGTCACACTTTATCAGCTTTATAAAGCTGTACTAACAATGTAATAACAAAAACTACAAAAAATACTTAGTGCTTAATCAGTATCAGGCAATGTTACTAACATTTCACTTATGTTAATTCATTTTAAATATTAACAACTCTATGAAGTAGGTAGCATTATCATCTTTATTTTATAGATGGATAAAAAGGGAGACACTAAGAGGTAAACTGACTTGTTCAAATCCTTCAATCTGTAAAATGGTTGAGTTCTGACTGAACCCAAGTAGTCTGGCTCAAAAGCCTCTATGTCTGACAGCCATATGACACTGCCTTCAATGTCTGCAACTAGAACCATTCACAGGGGAGAGGAAGAACGAAGAATGCTGTTAGCTTTAGTGCCAGGTGTGGTGGCACATGCCTGTAGTCCCAGCAGCTTGGGAGGCGGAGGCAGGAGGATTGCAAGTTCAAGACCAATGGCAGTCTGCGTAACTTAGCAAGACCCTGTCTCAAAAAGTGAAAAATTGGACTGAGGGTGCAGCTCAGTGGTCCAGCACTTGCAGAGCATGCAAGTGCAAGGCCCTGGGTTCAACCCCCAGTACCGGAAAAAAAAGAAAAAAGAAAAAAAGGAAAAAAATGCTGTTAGCTTTAAGCGGCAGTGGCCTGGGATGCTAGATATTCAGGAATGAATGGGGCAAGCCAATTACTACAGTCTACATCATGGTGCTTACAAAAGCTGTTTCAATTTTGCAAATTATTGATTGATTTCCTACTATGAAAAAAATGAAATTGTTAACATTCAAATGTCTTACTGGGCATCATGAGGTAAAAACTTGCTTAAAATTACTTGATCCTAGGACATTTTACATATAAGTACAAAGAAATTTTAGTTTTAATATCCTCATTTTTCCAAGAATGCAGAAAAACTGCTCAGTGTTTGGAAATTTATGTTGTGCTACAACCCATAGTATTTTAGGTGCCCATACAACACATCTATACCAGCTTTTATAGTTTGCACATTCCTATGTTCACGAGTTCTACAGAGGTGTGTCAATATCATTTAGCTACTTCATTACATCTTCAGGTGTAGACATAACCAAGTAATTATAGGTCAAGATAAATATTATACATCATAAGTTATTTTTATTTCTCTTCTCTAATCAACTAAGGCCATGTGTTGACTTTACAGTTTAGATGTATTCTATTATCTGTGAATTTCATTCCAGGCCAGAAAGTGTATGTGTGTGAGGTCTCATAACATTATATGCAAACCATAATTCTTGAGGGTTATTCTTTGATTTTTTCCCCCCTCATATCTTTACTCCACTTCTTCCCAAATTCAAACAACTTAAAATTTGATTGATTTGTCTCCTTTTCTCATTATTGTTTGGAGGGCTGGAGGTCAGATTAAGGACCATGCTACTTTGTACCAGAATATTCTGTTTATTCTGTTTATTTCTACACTCTACATTTTTATATTCTTTTCAATGTTCTATTTTTTTCTTTGTTTTGCCGGGGATGTGGTTCAGGATAGAATACTTGCCTAGCATGCGTGAGGCCTTGGGTTCTATCCTAGCACCACCAAATCAAAACAACCAAAATAAAGTTCTACTTTCTGTGTTTGTTTGGTTGCTGCTGGTGAATTTTTGGCTGCAATTCTCCTTGGTACTACTTGCTTGATCATTCTGTTATCTTTTGGTGACAAGTGCTGTGGGCTGGTTCACTCAGCTGCATCACTTGACAGTGTTTTTTTTAAACAACTTTGGATGGTGCACTTTTCTTTCCTTTGAGGAATTAAGCCCAATAAATATTTCTCTTAGTATAAAATAGTGTGTCTTTCAATTCCTTGGTGATGAATGAAGATTTACTATAAACTTTTGTGATCTCAACTGCATTTTTCTTATAGCTAGCAAAGTATAAGAGCCTACTTAGGGTCCATTATCACATATCATATCACTTCCAAAAATATCAGTTAATATTTATCAGTGACTATGTGCCAGTTACTGTTCTAAGAGCTTTACATGTTATTGTCTCATTAACCTCACAATAATCCTGTAAGGTAGATATTATCCTCATAGGAAACCAAGGTGCAGAAGTGCTACTTGCCAATTTGCATAAGGTCACAAGGCTAGAAGGTGGCAGTGCAAGGATCTGCACCCTGGGCATCTGCTATCATTGCACAGATTGTTATTTATCTACTACCTTGCTTACCACCTACTAAGTTCTTAGAGGCCTCCCATTCCACTCAAAAAAGTAACTGTTGTTGTTGTTATTAGGTACCGTTGAGTCGGTATCTGACTCTTAGTGACCCTCTGTACAACAGGGAAACACTATTGTCAGTGCTTCTCTGCTGTGCATAGTTTTCAATGGCAGATTGATTTTTGGGAGGGGGTTGCCAGGTCCTTCTCCCAAACCTACAGCTTCTGGTGTTCCCAGGCGGTCTCCCATCCAGGTACTAACGAGGCCCCACCCTGCTTAGCTTCTGAGATCTGACAGGATCGGATGTCACAGGGCTACAGCTGCAGGCAAGAAAGTAACTACTTTACTCTAAATGTTTTTGATTACCACTCTTTAGAGTCTAACATAAATGCTCAATAAATATCTATTACTTGAATAAATGAAAGACTTGACTACTTATTTTCAATGCTTCTCCATCTCTTTTAATAGGTTTTTTCTTTTAGAAACAAGCAGAGTAAAACTAAAATCCCAAATACCATTCTTACTTATTTCTGAGTACCCAAGAGAAAATCTCATTTTATACTCAAAAAGAATATTGTGGTTTAATATTGCCCCTCTACTTTCTAAGTGAGTTGACCAAAGGTGAACAGAAACACAAGTAGCTCTTTTCAGGAATTCACCACATGGCCCTGGTATATCATATTTGCTTTGAAGGAGAAATTTTTTATAATAATAAAGACTTAGATACTCTTCTTCTCTAATTTTGGTAGAAGCAGCTCTATGTCCCTGGCAGCTCAGATCATCAATTATGTACCATGAAGTACCCTGCCAACCATGGGCACCACTTGATAGACCAGATCTATTCAAGCTACCATGTTCATCAAAGCTTACCTACTATTCTGTCTCTTAGTTTGTAGATTTCTGACAACAAATTAGCAGAAGGCCAAGCATGTCAACAGATCATACATCCTAGGCAGCATGGTTGATTTAAAGTGGAAGATGAGTGGATACAACATGCTTCCACAAAAAAAGTTATTGCAGTTTCAGATCCCATGACAGGTTGATGGTTTTGACATTATTTTGTGACAGTTCAAACTGCTTTAAGTCATACTCTATAAATAACATTAAATAAGGTTTTTCAAAAGACACCAACACATGTAAATAAATGTATGAAAATAACGCAGAGAAATACAATGTTGGTCTTTGAAAATGAAAACAGTTACAAATTCTCAGAAGCCTATGGTAAAAGTGCTGTGTGATAGAATCAGAATGATTCTAGGAATGAAAGTTTATTCATTTAGATAGCATTTAAAAAGATTTTTTTTGTGAACACAGGGCCATGAACTCTACCACTGAGCTAAACTCCCAACCCCTAGAAAACAATTATTTATGGCAGAATTCAGATATAGTCATGTGCTACATGACATTTCAGTTAACTAAAGACCACATATTTTGATGTAATCCTGTAAGACTGTATTGCCTGGAGACATCACAGCTATCTTTGTATAAGTATACTATATTAAGTTCCCATAACCACAAAATCACTTAATGATGTACTCCTTAGCAATTACCCCCATGAGGCTGGGCACACTGGTGCAAGCCTGTAATCCTAGCAACTCGAGAGGCTGAGGCAGGAGGACCCCTGAGTTTGAGGCCAGAGGCAGCTTACAAAACTATCTCAAAATCAAAAATTGAAAAAAGAGCTGAGTAAAGCACTTGCCTAGCATGTACAAGGCCCCAGGTTCAAGGCCTCTGAGTACTGTCAAAAAAAAGGGAACACATCCTTGCTAAATGACACAACTGTATATAAACTACCTTAATGGGACAAAGAATCCCTATATGTTGCAGATATATAACAGTACCACAGGAAAATATACACATGATAATTAAATGCAGATAATAAATGGAAGAAAATTGGGAAGATAATGGTTTAAAAATTTAAAACCCATTACAAATTTTAAAGGTCTTAACTGAATTGGACTTGGTAGAGGAAAAACTATTCAAGACTAAGAATCCACTTCAATTTTTTGTGTTTTAATAAAAAGATCAAAGGCATCATATGAAAAGTGAGCTTGTATATTTTTAACATAACTTACACTGATGACTGATGAAGAAGTCGACAAGTTTAAACCTTCAAGATCAGCTATCAAGCTTGGAGAAAGCACTGGTGTGGGAAGTGCAACTGGAGTGGATACTGGGTTAACTGTAAAAAAAGGCCTGAATTAGCAAACGTGCATGAAAATTTAATTCAAATTATTTAAAGCAACATTTTTATTTTGTTAGTAAATCTAATTAAATTACTTTGATTAATAAATGTATGACAATTCTATTTAACATCTTGATTTAGTCAAGTTATTATCAAGTCATGGCAGTTATTAGTCTTTGCTTTCAAAACATAATGGCAAATCCTATAACAAAATAAGGATATAAATATCTTGAGTAATAGTTTCTGAAAACTTTTATCACATAACATTATCACTAACATTTATCACCCAGTAATTTCACTAAAAGATAAAGGTGAAGAAATAGTTTCCACACTAATACAAATAATAATAGCTTTCAAGAGAGTGCTCCAGTTGAGTCACAAGTCTTAAAAGAATGTTTATATCATTATTTTATTCTCTACTCTAGCTAACCTAATTCCCTTCTAATTATACTTTGCTAGCAAAGCTATGTGCTAGAAAGAAATGTTTCACTTATTCTAAAACTGGCATGTACTTGAGTAGATACCTATAAGTTCGAAAATCTTTTTTAAAAATGAAAATTCAATCATGTCACTCACCAGGGTAAGACTCTTCAAAGGCTCATAATTGCCTATGAAAGTACAGCTTCTTATGTAAGTGTAAGATCTAGCAAAAGATCTAGCTCAGCCCTATCCAATAGAACTTTGTGATAACAGAAATGTTCTCTATCAGTACTGTCTCATACAGCGGCCTCTAGCCACAATGCTGGGGCTGGGGTTTAGCTTAGTTGGTAGAGCACTGCTCTACACTACCTGAGGACCTGGGTTTGATTCCCAGCACCACAAAAATGAGAGAAGAACGTGGCAACCCACTCCCAAATCAATCCTGAAACAGTAGGCCATCGAAAATCCTATGAATAACATAGAAGCACTGACAATAGTGTTTTGTCTGTTTTACGTAGGGTAGTTATGAGTTACACACCAATTTGATGGCATCTAACAAGCCTCTATGCCCAATTTGTTCTCTAAATGTGGCTAGGATGACTGAAGAAATATATTTTTTATTTCGGTGAATTTAAGGTTTAAGCAGCTATATGTGGCCAGAGGCTGCTATACTGGACAGCTCAGGCCCAGCATATCTCGTTTCATTAGTTGCTTTGGCTCAGCTGAATCACAGTTCCTAAGGTCTTGGTCCATATATATAAGCCTCTTTAACTCTATCCCATTAGCCTAGAAGGTATTTCTCTGTTTCCATCTTGTAACTTCTACCAGATGAGAAAGTAATTTGAGGGAAATACTCTTTTGACTCATCCTAATACAGCTTATGTGTGCCTTCTTTATCCCACGGGTTTATGTGGACAAACTTCTGTAACTGTATCTGTCATGTAATGCAAATTTGTGTCCTTATATATTCTTGTTTCTACTAGCTTGTGTGAACTGATTTTTATTAACTTTTAGTGATTAATACTTTCTCAACTATTCATCGAATGAAATAAATGGAAATGTGGAAAAAGTTTTAGCTTGCAACAAATTCTCATTCCAAAATAACACTGACTGTAAAGGAAGTGACATTTACTTAATTTGACTTCCCTTTTCAGAGCATCTTTTCCCCATTTTAGTTAATTAGGTAGAAGAAATGTTAATTTCACTAAGTTAATAATAAATATTTCTTCTGCAAGACAGCAAAGGAGAGACAAAGAAGTTCAAGATATGGACTGTGCCTTCAAGTAACTTCAAACGCCTTGTTGTTAGGTGCTGTACAGTCAGGTCCAACTCACAGTGACCCTGATGGGGCTTTCAGTAGCTGATTGTTTTGGGATTGTTTTTGGGAGTGGACTGCCACAGCCACATCCTTCTCCCATTTTTGCAGTGCAGACCGTGCTCTACCAACTTCAAACTTAATTATGAAAAAAACCTGTGTGCCATGGTGCACACCTGTTACGCCAATGTCTTGGGAAACTAAGGCAACAGGATTGTGAGTTCATGACCAGAGGCAGCCTGCACACAACTTAGCAAAACCCTTTCTTAGAAAAAGGACCAAGGGTGGAGCTCAATGGCTGAATATATGTCCAGCAGGTGTGAGGCCCTGGGTTCAACCCCTTAATACTGAAAAAGAAAGAAAGAAAGAAAGAAAGAAAGAAAGAAAGAAAGACAGACAGACAGACAGACAGACAGACAGACAGACAGACAGACAGAAAGGAGGGAGGGAGGGAGGGAGAAAGAAAGAGAAAAGAAAGAAAAGGAAAAGGAAAAAAAAAAAAGAAAACAAAAAGAACGTATGCTTTAAAAAATAAAGTGACAATATAGCCCATAAGTGATACTGTCAAAAAAGAAACCTTATAAATAAACTCTCAAATTAAAGCTAAACATGCAATAGAAAAAGCAGAGCTGAGATTGGGTGGAGAGGGAAAGAAGTCCTTGGTTTCCTCCTTCCACTCACTCAGCGTGGTTGTGCTAATTTCCAGGCCTCTTCAGACTTAGCTAAAAACCACTGCACAGTTAGTAAGTGCCATGGAAGGAGTTGGAGTGGGAAATCACTGGGGCTGAAGTATTAAGAGAAAGATGATTTATGAATAGGAGGGAATGAAGCCCAGTTTAAAGTAAAGGTGGGATTTTCTTGCTTAAGAGGAAAGAATCCCATTAATTGCTGAATAAAAGGATGCTGTAAACAAAGCCTGTGAGGAAAGCAAAGGCAGGTGGATTTATTGAGTAAGGGAATTGTTAAAAATCTACCAGAGTAATGGTGTGATGAATCTGGTGCTGCAGGATGATTTCCTGGATGTCAGTGTAAGGCACAAACTGAACAACAGTGGTGAAAGGACGAAAGAAAGGTAATGGCAGTGAGAAGGCTTCAAAAGGGAATGCATTTGAAGACATTGGGAACTGACTCACAGGGAGATTGAGAGTAGCCATGGTCATAAAACAAGTGAATGAAAGGTAGAACCACTACCTAATTAGAACCTGGTTTTAGTAACTTGGATCACAGTATGTTGCTTTTCTAAGCAATATGTGACTTTTCTGGTGGGTTCTAATTGCATGTTTGTTCATCTGTGGACCTATCTGTACACCCACCCAGTCATGCAAAATATTAAATATTCACATAAAGAATAAAAAATTAAATAATAGTTTCTAATTTCAACTGTGGCTTTATTCCATCAAAAGACAACAGAAGAAAATTTACACTGTATTCAAGTTTTACTATTAAAACACACACCCCTTTACTATCATTTCAGAAGACAAAGGATCTGGTATGAGGAAAAATGTGTATGATAAACAGAGAAAGAAGCAGGTGATAAGATAGTATCTCAGTATGATCCAATAGGAGATGTAGAGAATTGTAACTAATGTCAAATGTTAAGCCAAGATATTAGGATTACAAACTCTTTATTTTCTTATTTTTAAAACTTTCTACAAAACACTATTTTTCTTTGTTAAAGTATATTTAATACAGTACTTGTACAATTATTCTTCTGATCAAAATTTTTCTTCAAAATTTAAGAATAAAGCTGGGTACGGTGGCACACACCTGTAATCCCAGCTTGGGAGGTGGAGCCAGGAGGATCTCAAATTAGAGACCAGAGGCAGTCTGTATAATTTAGTGAGACCCTGAGGGTGCAGCTCATGGTCCAGCACTTGCAAACTCCCGATCCTCCTGCCTCCACTTCCCAAGTCACAGGGATTACAGGCCTGCACCACAGCACTTGGCCCACATTTCCATTCCTACCACAACTGTGGCAAATGGAAGACAATGACGTCCTTTACTTTTCCATTTACTTCCAGAATTCTCTACCTACCTCCTTAAATTATACGTGTTAGTCTCCACAATCAACATTTCACAATGTAGAAGCTGTGAGATAAGCAAAGCATGCAAGTGCAAGGCCCTGAATTCAACCCCCAGTACCACCCCCCAATAAATAAATAAATAAATAAGTAAAACTAAGTATATAAAGGTTAAATATTTATTTATTTTAAGCCAGGTGCGGTGGTGGACGCCTCTAATCCTAGCGGCTCGGGAGGCAGAGGCAGGAGGATCGCAAGTTTGAGACCAGAGGCAGTCTGTGTAACTGAGTGAGACCTTGTGGGCTGAGGGTGCAGCTCAGTGGTCCAGCACTTGCAAAGCATATAAGCACAAGGCCCTGGGTTCAAGCCCCCGTACTGCAAAAAAAAAAAAAATATTTTTAACTTGCTCAATGTAACTTGTTGCTGCTGCATCATTTGTATCATTCACTATTGTCCTTGTCACCATCATCATCACTTTCCCTTATAAAATGCCTATCATGTGCCAGGTGCAGATTTAAGTAATTTTACATGTAGCAACTCATTTAATCTTTTAAGATGAAATCACTCTAAACAGTAAAGCATTACTCCAGTTTCATAGATAAAGCAACAAATGGACAAAGAGGTTAAATAGATTGACCAAGGTGACACAGCTAGGAAGTAACAGAACTGGAATTCAAACACAACTAACTCCATTGCCCTCTTTGCCACTCCACTCTGTGAATTTGATCACAATTCATTCACCAATGTGATATCACAAATCATAAGGCTTATCTGAGGCACAGCTACTATTGGTTTGATAGATATTTTAAAAGATTTCACAGTTGGTTATACTAATAGTGGACTAGCATAGGTTTACATTTCCTACAAAATACAACAGAATACGATGACTGCTTTATAATTGCTTTTTAAGGTCACATGGTGTGGGGTACTAAAAGATATTTTAATTTCTGGAAAAATAAAATATATTGGCAAAATAGGAAGCATAGTGCTAGCTCTAAGTTTAACAATAGATTACTGTTCATATACTATCTTGGCACAAATACTCTCCCGTGTATTATTAACTGATGCCCATTTACTAGTTATACAACCTATAATCTAAAGGACTTGTAGAAGATTTACAGTATTCTTTTTCCTCTTATATTTTACAAATGCATAAAAGGAGACAAAGAAATTAACTCACTAAACTGATTAAAGGCATATCAGGAGCAAGGCCTCTGTTCGTGCAACACCCCCTGGACAGCTGCATTGGTAGAATTTTATTCAAAATCACAGAACCATTTTGTAATAGAGCCAGTCTATTGCTTGGGCCACTTAACTATGTTGCTTCCTGACAGAGAGACACTGATTACTTCTGGCAATAGCTTTTTCCATCCTTCGTAATTCATTTCTATTCTTTTTTTTTTTTTCTTACAGTATTAGGGACAGGGGTTTGAACCCAGGACTTTGCACCATACTTTGTAAGTGCTCTATCACTGAGCTGCACCCCGCCCCTTTTTATTTGTTTGTCTTGACAAAACATCTTGCTAAATGACACAGGCTGCCTCTACCCTTGAACTCCCGATCCTCCTGCCTCCACTTCCCAAGTCACAGGGATTACAGGCCTGCACCACAGCACCTGGCCCACATTTCCATTCCTATCACAACTGTGGCAAATGGAAGACAATGACGTCCTTTACTTTTCCATTTACTTCCAGAATTCTCTACCTACCTCCTTAAGTTATACATGTTAGTCTCCACAATCAACATTTCACAATGTAGAAGCTGTGAGATATGGATAATTTTTCAACATATAAGTATAAATTGCTAAAGTAAAAAACTTTTAAATGAATTTGGTATACTTTATTTGGCTATCTGTATTTATCCATGTGACACAAAACTGATATGCTGATACTACTAGCACTAATCTCCAAATTTTTCTTGCCTTATTTATTGATAAATCTTTCACAATGGATGTTGATAAATTCTGGGATGTGTAAATGAAAGTACAATAAAAATAAAAAAACCTCTGCTACTAAATACAGAAGAAAAAATTTAAATTACATTACTTACAATCATCTAGATCTAGAAGTGAAACATCTTTGGTAAGAGGCTTTCTGTCTTGCTGTGCTTTTTTTCCTTTCACCTATAAAATAACAAATATCTCACTTACTTCATGTTTTAAAAACTCTGACATATCCTTAACAATACAAAACAAACATTTTTTCTTAGTCTTACAAATTAAGCATCTACATGGTTACATGAAATGTTTTTCTGAATCAAAATTTCTGTCTCAATTAACATAGTTTTTTTTCCCCTCACTATGCAAACTCTTAATTTTATTAAAATATTTTGTGTTTGAACATAATAGATGACCTTTAGAAGAAAATTTAAATGTAAGTAATAATTATTTCATAGTCTGACTTTTTGCTAACATAAAAATATAATGTGGCTCTTTAGTAGAAAGTACACAAATATTCTTGAAAATAATTTTTAAACCAGTTTATTTAAGAAAAAGAAATGCTCAGACAACACACAGTGTATAACTATCAGAAGGCTTATGACAGGTCAGCCTCTTCTGAGGTAAGTCCATGACAGCATTTCGCGGGGTACTTTGCGTTATACTATTGGGTATGTCAGACTTCTTTGTCAAAGTTATTCATTAAAATCTATAAATAACATCCCCAGGTTCCTGCTCCTTAGGGTGGAAAAGGACTCACATTACTGTTTTGTACAGAGAATATTTCAAAACCTATCTACTCAAAATTTGGGCTTCCTCCATGACAGTTCTGCTCATTCAGTCAACTATATTTATGAAACATGCTTTACCATGGATTAGAATACAGGACCTCTAAGCCTGAGGTGTTCAGTTTGGTTACAAATTCAGAAAAGATGTGCATATTTTTTAAAAGTACAGTACAGTATTAAGTAGTATTATAAACAACTAAACAACTAAAGAAAAAAGGATAAGATGACAGACATATCTTGGCCAAAGTTACTTATCTTTTATTATTATTATCTTGTTTTTGTGGTACTGGGGGCTGAACCCAGGGCCTCTCACATACTTTGCAAGTGCTCTACCACTGGGCTACACCCCCAACTCCTTTTTAATTTTTTATCTTGAGACAAGGTCTCATTAAGTTATGCAGGCTGCCTCTGGGCTCAAACTTGTGATCATCCTGCCGCTGCCTCTCGAGTCACTAGCATTACAGTGTGTCACCCTATGCCTGGCAAAGTTAGTTATTTTCATAACTTATGCTCTTATTTTACATAAAATCTTGTTAAATTAAAAGTAAGAATTTAAGTTCTTAACTAAGTTTTTATTCACTCATTCATTTATTCAATAGATATGTATAGCATTTTAAATGTGTATTAGATTCTGTGTTAACCAATGGAAATAATCACAAAGAAAGACACAGTCCCTTCCTTTGAAAAACTTATAATTGACCAAATGAGTTTAAAGCTTATTGTTAAAATGAATTATTATAAATGTTTTTGAAGTATTCCTTTAGCCATGAAAATGTATCACTGAAACAAAAGTACTTTACCACCACTTAAAATCTACCCAGTATGGGAGCTGTTACACTAGTCTACAAACATGAACAAGAGCATTATGTGAAACTATATGGCATGAAAGATTTTTAAATGGTTTAAGTTCTGCTTGTTTTCTCCCTCATGTCAATACTCAGAAAATTATTTTCAAGGATTATATAATAATATGCATTAAAACACTAATGAAAAAAATTAGCATTGATTTTCATCATCAAAATAATTACTCTGTCACTGAAAACTAAGAATTGTGTATATGGCTTTTAATTTTCATTCCTTATTTAAAAACAAATGGTATTTGTTTTTCTCCACTCCTGGGGGAAAAAAGCAGAAGAAATGTTAGTTTTGAGGCTGAAATTTAAAAGTTTTAAGTTAATGAAACCAGGTTCAGAATGAAAACGTCACTTTAACTAGAATATCATTCCTATGAAAAAGAACATATAACAAAAAGAGCTTATCATCATGTGACTTATCAAAATGCTATGCTGAGCACAATGGGTGTAGGTTCCTATAAGCTACAATGGTGCGTGACTGTCTTTATGGAACTGTAACCTCCCCACCTGAAAAATTAGAAACCTATCAAATTAAGGTAAAGCTGAAGGCAAGTCTATACCTTATTTTCTACTTCACAGCCAAGAATGTGTAACAATATCTATTAAATACACATCAGGTCACATACAACACAGAAGAGAGCTGCATGTGAAATTGGCATAACCTCTTATTAGAAGCCTAGAAAAGACAGAAAAAAGGCTTTCAAAAGGACAGAATTTCATTGACTTTCTGAGAACAGCAAATAACCAGTGACTGAAATACAACATTAGCAATAGATAATGGTCATTTCTACAGAATTGAAAAAGCCTTGCATTCTGAATCAAGGCTATAAAATGCTTCATGATGTGCTTGGCATTCCTCTCTTATATTTCATTTTTCATTGTGAAAAAATTCCATAGTAAGTTCAAAACATTTTCATACTTAAAGGATCTACTATAAAAATAAAAATCTGAATTCTAAACAAAGAAGTTAAGAGCTCTATTCCATCAAACATTTCTCCATTTGCAATTCATCTTGGTAATAGAGACAGAACCTGGGTAAATGCATATAGGACTTGAGGCAGGAGATTTTTCTTGCTCAATGCATAATTCATGTGCTCCGCCTGCAAAGTGTGTAAAATGAGAATTTCACACCGCAGCATGAGCCAAGGAGCTGCAGAGAAAAGGCAGATGAAATCATATTTTACTGTGTGAATTTTATTTCTTACCCTCCCAATATTTATACAAAACCATCATTGACAAACCAAACACATTGACGGATCACCCACTGTTTCCATTGTGTTAGTACTTGAGAAGAGATCAGGCAGAAAGATAGACAATTTGTTTTTGTATATTTTTTTAAATAGAGGATTAGGTTTTTAACAGCTGAGTGACTGTATTAGACTTTTATAAGGACAACAGTAACTGATCTTAAGATCTCACTACAAAAAATACCTAGTTATCAATTCATCATCTTCAAATCTCCATTTTGTGTCTATGGTATACGATTATACACCTCAACACGTAAACATTTTGAAAATGAAATACAGCCATAGGGTTAAGAAACTGCTTTATCTTTAATATATTTCCTTTCAAAAAATAAATAAAAGATCCTGGGAATACCTATTACGTTCTAAATGATACAAACAAAAACATGTAACAATACACCTGTAAAGATTTTTTATGTCCTTTACATGTTTACTTTCATGCTGATTTAAAAAAGTAGAAAAAAGTCTGATATGACAAGTGTCCAATACATGTCTGCGGTAAAGAGGTTTGAAATGTAAAACTGTAAGACAGGAGATGCAGTATATAAAGTTTATCAAACCCATATTGCGTTTTGAAATCAACAACAATTCAAGGCTAATTTCTAGTCTCAGAGGGCAAGATATCTGCATGAAATATTTTCAATTAGAATTACCCACCAAGGACAATTTAATGACTCTTTTCCCTTCAAGTCATCTGGCAAATTTGATTTTTAAAAATCTGAGGCTCACATTCAAACCTGTGCCTTAAAACAAAGTACAATGCTAGTTAACTGAGACTTCTTTACAAGTTACAAAGCAATCTAAATAGCTAAAAAAAACTTTATTAGATCATACCTATTTCAATAAGATGGGCTGCTTAATGGCATCCCCTTTGTTTTAAAGTTCTCAAGTGCAATGAAATATTTCTGTATTGGAGAATTCAAAATATGAACTAAATTGGGAAAGACAGAAATTGAAAGAGGCAAGCTTTTGAATTATTACAGAAAAAACAATATTCTTTGATATTCACATAAGTTATGTGACTTGTTGTTGTTGTTGTTAGGTGCCGTCGAGTTGGTATCCGACTCATAGCGACCCTCATAGGGTTTTCAATGGCTGAGTGCTTCGGGATTGCCTTGGGAGTGGATTGCCAGGCCCTTCTCCCATTTTTGCGGTGCTGGGAATTGAACTCGGGGCCTCAGAGACTGCAGCGCAGCACTCTACCCACTGAGCTAAATCCCAGCCCGTTATGTGACTACAGCATACATAAATGCTTAGAAGAATATAATTAAAACTTGTCTTGTATTTCTTAAATAAAATGGAAACCAATCAGAAAACACCTCCCTTCACTCTTATTCATGATAAGTTTCATAACACAAGTCAAAATTGCTTTATCCTCAAAAATCTTTCAGAAAGGGTCTTTATTCCCCAGGCAAATCTTAACATTTGCTGACATTTGGATGCTGGTCACCCTACTAGTGCTTGGTCCTAAGAGCTCTTACGAGATGTAATCAGTTTCCCTCCACCTCTCTAAGAAGGATTGCAAAATTCTGAGATAAGAGCAATGGAGATAAAGCAATTGTGAGGACATCTCAAATACTGCTAGGAATATATGGATGGTAGATTTTTGTCACATATTAACCTTAATTGTGATCCAGACATAGAAATGCTCCTAACATTAAGTATTAAATGCAAGTACACTACTTTATATTTATTTCACACTGGTAAGTTATGATGTTTTATATACAGCTTATATAATTAAAATGCTATTAATACATACAAGGAAAGTAAAGTAATTCATAATAAATTATAGTCGTGATTTAAAATTACTATCATTTTAATCACTGATTATCTCAATCTTCAGACACTCTAGATAAAGTTAGAATATTGGTAGATATAGTTAGAATGGGGCTGGGATTTAGCTCAGCTGGTAGAGCGCTGCGCTGCAGTCTCTGAGATCCCAAGTTCAATTCCCAGCACCGCAAAAATGGGAGAAGGGCCTGGCAATCCACTCCCAAGGCAATTCCAAAATGGTCAGCCATTGAAAACCCTATGAGGGTCGCTATGAGTCGGATACTGACTAAATGGCACCTAACAACAACAACATAGTTAGAATACTGCACCACAGTGAAGGTGTGAATAGGAGACTAACAAGGTGATAGCTGAAGAATTATAGGAGCTGGTTAGTTACAAGAACACTGAAGCATAGGTTCCATCAAGGAAAACAATCCTGAAAACAAAAAACAATACTTTGAATAAAAATTTTACCATCTGTTCAACACATAGTTTTAACTACCAGCACACTATAACTATAAAAAAATAAGGTGACATAAATTGTGAATCTCTTCTAGACACAGTATGTCCATATTACTGATTTTTCTCTGCACTCTTCCTTTATAAAAATGTGTTTATTTTCCTTCACACCGTGTGGAGTATGTGAAAGCACTTAAAATATGGAATTATTAAAAGTAATTTTGTTATAGCTATTATTTAGGACCAACAAATTATTTCATACAAAGGATTATACTCAAAATATTCCTCAAATATACTTTCAGAAAAGAATACCTACATATAAAAGCATGCTTATCCATCAAAATAATTATAATTGAAACAAGATGATTTCTTTTAGTCATTACTGACAATATCTGACCTCAGATGAGGATGCCTCTTAGTCAATAATGCAAAAACTGAACAAACAGAAAACTAAAGTGTATGATTCTACTGTGCCCCACAGAGATACTGGGGCACGGTATTGGATTCCTCCCGCAACACAATCCAGCAGTGGTTCTCACCCTTTTGACTGTCCCTGCACTGTTCCCATCAGTACTGTTTTCATTCCCTGAAATCACAACTAGAAGAAGTAGAAGAAGCACACTCTGACATTAGGCCAACTTCTCCTTAGCTTGCATTTTTTTGTAATAAATGTGTACAACAATGAATAAAGGCATAAAAATACAAAAGCACACAGTTTCACAAGAGAACCAGGAATATTCCATTAGGGTTAGAACATGGTGTGGGTTAAAACTAGAGAGGGAGGTTTAGGCATGTAAGCCTGGGGAGTTTACTGAACTCCAATGGGGCATCACTACATCTTAATCTGGCAGCTGTGTACAAGCATAGGGGCCAGGAGTCTGAGAATGACAAATGGCATATGAAGGCAATGAAGAGTGGACCTAGAATGGTGAAGTGAGGAAAAGAAAAAATAGATTCTGAGGAGTCAAACACAGCATCTAGAGCATATGGCAAATATCTACACATACAGAATAACAGAGAGGGTCAAAGAAAACTCTGGGATTAAGGAAAATGCTGGAACCAAATGATAGAGCATGTCTTCTCACAGTATTAGGTTTGGGAAACCAGTAGCTTCATAGAGGCCTAAGAAGTTCATCTGAATGTGGGAAGAAAAGCTGGAATTGTAGAGATTGAGATGTTACCATGTAAAAGATGTAGTGGAAGCTATAGAAGTGAATGAGGTCTCACAAGAAAAAGGCAGAGACAGAAAAAAAGGAGGACTAAAGAAAAATTTTTTCACATCAATTAATACATGGTATTTGAAAAACTGATGTACATCAAGTACTAATTTGAAGGTAATATTCACACTTCAAAGTTAGAAAGGGGTAAAAAGTAAAGCAATCAAAAGAAAGGTCAATGAAGTTAGAATAAAACATACAAAGCAGTAGTCTCAAACCTTTCTGGCACCATGGACTGGTTTTGTGGAAGACAATTTTTCCAACTGCTGATGTCACAGGGGATATAACTCAGGTGGTAATGAGAGTGATGGGGAGAGGCTGTAAACACAGAGGAAGCTTTGCTTGCTTGATTGCTCCTTACCTCCAACTGTGCAGGCCAGTTCCTAATAGGCCACAGGTCACTATTGGACTATGACCCAAGGGTTGGGGTCTCCCAATATACAAAGTTTCTAGTACCAGGGGAACGGTCACATATAAAGACAGGAAAAGATAGTAGCTAAGAAAAGGTCACTGAGTAAAGACCATGGTTGTCTTTTCAGAAAAGTGACTATAAGAAGTGATCAGGGAGCTGGGTAAAGTGGCGCACACCTGTAATCCCAGTGACTCGGGAGGCAGAGACAGGAGGAC
Source organism: Pedetes capensis (assembly GCA_007922755.1). Taxonomy (NCBI): domain Eukaryota; kingdom Metazoa; phylum Chordata; class Mammalia; order Rodentia; family Pedetidae; genus Pedetes; species Pedetes capensis. Next base: position 17,274 of record VMDO01015142.1, on the reverse strand, counting down.
TGCAAGTTCAAGAGGAGAGGTAGTCTGCATAACTTAGCAAGACCCTGTCTCAAAAAATAAAAAAATGGGCTGAGGGTGCAGCTCAGTGGTACAGCACTTGGAAAGCATGCAAGTGCGAGGCCCTGGGTTTAGCCCCCAGTACTACACACACACACACACACACACACACACACACACACACAAGTGATCAGTATGGAAGGTAATTTCTCTTTGTTTTCTTTCTTTCTGGATTCCCCACCCACCTCCCTGTACTGAGAGTTGAACCCAGGGCTTCATATATGCTGGGCATGAAGTGCCCCACTGAGCTGCATCTCCAACCCCTTTTTATTCTTTATTTTGAGACAGGGTCTTACTAGCTTACACAGACTGTCTCTGGCCTGGAACTCACAATCCTCCTGCCTCAGCCTCCTGAGTTGCTGGGATTATAGGCATGCACAATGGTGCCTCACTGTGCTATCCAATTTCTAAGAGACTAAGAAATTATCTGAGTTAAGAACCAGTGGATAGAGAATATGCAGATTATTTTTTCTAAACTCTAATTCTCACTCAGACACTCTTCTATTCCCTGCTCCCTTCTCTCTTTAAATGCTAGAAAAGACTAGAGAGCTTTGGGTGGCAGAAGAGGAATTAGGAGAGAAAGAGATTAAAAATGCAAAGGAGGCAGATGCTTAGTAACAAAACAAGGCCAAAAAAAGTAGGATTGAGGCTTGGCTAAGTGGGTAGGGATCAGTTACTCAGAACTACATTCAAGGAAAAGGGAGGGTAAATGGAGATTTTAGGTTTCTTTTAGTATTGGTGTTCTATAACTCTAATAGTGTTGATCTTTCATGAAATAAATGTTCAAGTTATAAAGTGTTAAAACTACTTTTATAGTTATATGGTACATTACAATGTTCTTTCGCATTTGATTGTTTTTTTTCTTTACCATAACACCTGAAGCAAAGTAGGTATTAGCATTTCTATTTTATAGATGAGGAAACTGAAGCATAAAGATATAATCTCCCAACAAGTAGAACACTATACTTATCTCATAGGACCACCGTAAAAATTAACTGTTTTGAAAGCCATATATTCAAGGTACTTCCAAGGTCTCATTTTCATGCTCAATGCCCCCTAAATACATTCATTGTCCAGATGAAAGAAAAAGAGACAGAATAAAAGTATAGATTTAGGCTACAGATTTGAGGTATATGAATTTTTAGCACTAACACTGTGTCATGCTAAATTAAGGTAAAGCACCCACCATCTGCCTTCATTACTCATAATTTGGAGCAGAAGCCACAACACTTGGTACAAGGAAGACTTTTCCATAATTATACAGCTGCCTATTATTAGAAAATCAGAACAGTTATAATCACATGGTATACTTCAAACCATTCAGAAAGAAATGGAAATAAATAAGTATTGTAGCTGCGAGGTGAGGACCATTTATTCCGTTTCCCAAATTAAAGCAAAACAAACAAACAAAACATAAAGAAACTCTGACCCCCCTCCCCCAAAAAAACAAATTAAAAAGCAAACAAAAGAGAGAAAGCAAGCAAGCAAGCAAAGCAAAGCAGGCACAACTCTTTTTGTCTATTATAGACAGGAAAAGGCATTCTAATTTGGAGAAAATAAGTCATCTCAGAAAAACCTATGGACACAAAACTATCAACAACGTAAGACCTGAATTGCTTAAGGGTCTTGGCTCGTTGCAATAGTTTTGAATTTTTACTCTGATGTTTATAGTATTATCAATTATTGAGATATAAGCTGATCATTGAAGTCTTTGACAAAGAAGGGACAAACAGAAATCACTAACTTTAAGTACCTCTGTGTTTTGTAATGGGCATCTAAAGCTCTGTTCAATATACTACATACATAATAAAGTCTATAGTTTTTCAACTTTTATAAAACTTCATAAAAATAACTTAATTCCACCTACTTATCATTCACTGATTTTTTGTTCTGTCATTTTTAAAAATACTGATTCTGGGCTATATTTATTATCAATTTCTAAAGCTCTCTATGGGAGAAGGATATGGCAATCCATTTCCAAGGCAATCCGGGAACAGTCAGCCATTGAAAACACTATGAGGGTTGCTATGAGTCAGACTCAACTCCACAGCAGCTAACAACAACAACACCAACAACAAAGCTCTTTATTCAAAAAAATATTTTAAGCTTTTTTTTTTTGTAGTTCAGCATAAGTAGAAAATGAGAGTATAAAAAATTCATTTTGTGATAAGTTTTATATGAGAATACAGTAATAAATTATCAAATTTATAATAGGTTATATGGATTTTTGAAAAACAAATTTTCTGTAATACATAGACCTGAGTTTAAAATATAAACTCAACTTTAAGATAAGTTTTACTACATGCAAGAATATGTGAAATAAGTTAAGACAAATACTACCCAATATTTTAAGTATGCTTATTCTTTAACAATGAATCTCTGGATCATTGGGCAATTGTCTACTTCAATGAATTTATTTTCATCCTTGGCTACTCAGATGACATACTGAAGAAATTCAAGTTCAGAGAACTAACAAGTAAATGAAAAAAATATTGGGTTAAGAAGAAATTGAGTTTGATGAAAGGCAGCATCTAACCATTATTTTCAACATATGGAATAATATTGTTTATATAAAAAACTACTGTACTTGAAGCCTGCAGCTGTAGCCCTGTGGCATCCGATTCCGTCAGATCTCCAAAGCTAAGCAGGGTCCGGCCTAGTTAGTACCTGGATGGGAGACCGCCTGGGAACACCAGAAGCTGTAGGCTTGGGAGAAGGACCTGGCAACCCCCTCCCAAAAATCAATCTGCCATTGAAAACCCTATGAACAGCAGAGAAGCACTGATAATAGTGTTTCACCTGTTGTACAGAAGGTCGCTATGAGTCGGATACTGACTCAACAGCACCTAACAACAACAACAACTGTACTTGAAGCCAGTATCAACGTTATCCACTCACATTAAATGGTGCTAATTAGATATCAGAAAGAAAATTGTTATTAGATATGAACATTATGTTAATAACTTCATTTGATCAACATATACTTTTATATTTTGCTACTAAGCAGACAAAAAAGTTCATTGTTAAACATATCAAAAAGCATACTGTTCTATTAAGTAAGTGACTCTTGCATTTGTTTTAAAATAAATGGCTATGGCATTTTTATTAACTAGCTAAATAATGTATACCTTTTAAAGCTTTAAAAACATTTGATTATCCAGTAACATTCACTATTAAATGCCAAAAACTTTTTAAAAACATAGTAGTCTTAATATTTTATGTTGTATGCACATTTGCATTCCTTTGCTCCCTACTATTTCTGGGCCTTCCTTTCACTTTCACTTGAGCAAAACCCTCTCTCCCATGTCACAACCTAGCCGAAAGTCTTAATGGCAAGACACAAGTTAAAAAGAAGTTCTAGTTTATGTGCTGAGTTGGGTTACAAGGGAAAAGATTATGTAGAAAAAATAAAATCACAGGTGTGGGTAAATGAAGATGATGGTTTTCATTTTAGTTGTTATTTCTTTTTTAGTTTCTTGACTTTCAATAAAATAAATTTTTACAAATATTTATTCTTAATTGGAAAAGGTTATAGGAACATTTGCCTTCAATTATAGTAAGTCTCTAATCTCTTACCGTAGTGACTTTTGTGGATTCAGATCCACCCTCAGATTCTGATTCTGATTCAGAATCTGAAGAACTTTCTTCTACTGAACTGGATTCGGCACTGGAGGAATCTGAAGTTTTAGATTTTTCCTTTTTCTTCTCCCCATCTTCTGAATCACTATACATAATAATAAATTTGGAAATATAAGTGGTAAATCATTTATATAAACAAATTTAGATAGTTTTTATAAAAGACAATAAAAATCATTTAAAAAATATTAGAATGTAACAGTGAAATAATAATAAAGGCAATATTACCAAAGGCCAAACAAATCAGAACCATTTCAAATACAAAAAGTCATAAAATAACACTAAATAGATATCATTAACAATATTAGAGGAAATAATTAATATGAAAGGTTTGGTTTACTAAGAATTAAATGCTAATAGTAACAACTTCCAAGTTAGGGTGATTTTAAAATGCTGCCTCAAACTACTAAGTGTTCATTGACAAACTTATGTATGTATGTTTGCTAAAATAGATATGTATTTTGTAGACTTTTTTCTGCCCAAGAAAATTACTTATGCAAGTTCCCAGGTATGACTTTAAATTCTTGGGGTGTTTTTTTTATTTTTTATTTTTTATTTTTTTATTTTTGTTGTTGTTGTTGTTTTGTCTGTACTGGAGGTTGAACCCCAGGCCTTGTGCTTCATGCTTTGTAAGTGCTATACCATTGAGCTACACTCCCAGCCCATTTTATTTTACTTTTTGAGACAGAGTCTCGCTAAATTATGCAGATTGCCTCTGGTCTGGAATTTGCAATCCTCCTGCCCCTGCCTCCTGAGTCACTGGGATTATAGGTGTGTGCCACTGTGCCCTGCCAACCTTAAACTCTTTATATGAAAAAATGTTAATTAGCTCAAAGAAAATCCTTATTATTTATTTGAGATGTAGTCTTGCTATGTTCGAGGCCCAAGCTGGCCTCAAACCTGCAATCCTTCTGCCACTGCCTCCCAAGTGCTGGGATTACAGGCATGATACCACATCCTGGCTCAAAGAGAATTCTTCTGACATAATAAAGGTCTTACTGAAAATGTAAAATGGTTAAATATGAATTTTTAAAATATCAAATGATCTCACCTAAGTGATTAATGCTATTCACTCCTTTGTTCACTCTCTCTACTGATATTTATTGATTAGTAGCATGTTGGTACTATGTTAGATGCTAAAGATAGACAGAGATGATCTCTGTGTATCTACCTTGTAGAGTGGCAGTCCATTGTAGGAATCAGAAAAATACAATGGCAAGTAGCAATACAGTGTAAGTAGTAAGTAAGAAACTACAGTGTGTGATGAGAACACTGAGAGAGACACCTAAACTAATTTAACTAAGATTGGGAATGCTTCTGAAAGAGAAGACATATAAATTGAAAAATAGGAAGAAGGTAGGCAGGTGAGTAAAGAGGCAATTCTCCAAAACACATGAGATGGCCAAACTTTAAGCTTCTCACAGGAGATGAGAAATGCCCTGAAATGCATTATATTTTCCCCCAAATGGAAAGTCTTATTCTCACTACTGTGTGTGTGTGTGGGGGGGCACACGTGGGTGAGTTCGAGGATGCCCATGCATGCACATGTATGTGTTATTTTTACGAATCCACCTTGAGCCATGCAGTGTTAGATGTTTCACACTAATCATACCAATTATCTTATTTAGATGGTCTCTTTCTGACTAGGTTATTATCCCATTTGTAATAATGAAACTAATAGTCCATACTTTCTCCTATGCCATACTAGCTCCCATCATGTAAAAATACTTTGCAATGTAAAATATAAATTTAGTCATGAATAGCTATGATTACTAAAAGCTGGCTTCTGAAGATACTTAAAGCTTATTAAGAGCTTTAAAATTATCCTACTGGCAATGTTAAAAAAAAATTCTAGGAGAAAGGGAGAGAGACATAGGGAGGGAGTGTGGAGGCAAAGGAAGAATCGATATTTCTCAGAATTGATTTTTGTGGAGGAAATATGAGGAAATATGATTGCTGTTTATTAAAAATGGAGCTATGGCAACATCTCAGAGCACATGTAATTACATCTGAAGACTAAAAAATATGTTGTTTTTTTTCCCCATAGAAAACAATGGCAATTTACCACCCAATTCAATGGTTAAAATATATACTTAAAAATATAAGGGCTTAGAATGTATATGTAGTTCTCTTTGGTGTAATAATTATTTTAAATTCAAACATGAGTGAAGACAAATGTCCATTCCTGAAGGAAAAAATGAAGAAACTAATATATGACTGGGGCTGGGATTTAGCTCAGTGGGTAGAGCACTGCGCTGCAGTGTCTGAGGCCCTGAGTTCAATTCCCAGCACCGCAAAAATGGGAGAAGGGCCTGGCAATCCACTCCCAAGGCAATCCCGAAGCACTCAGCCATTGAAAACCCTATGAGGGTCGCTATGAGTCGGATACCGACTCGACAGCACCTAACAACAACAATATATGACTATAACTTTCTACCATAACTTTTGCTATCTGAAAAAACAGTTCACCCACTGATTAAAAACTTTCTAAAAACAAGATATGATTTTTTGTTTTTTTGCAATACAGGGGTAGAACCTCTGGCTTCCTGCACGCTAGGTAACCACTCCGCCACTAAGGCATACTCCCAGCCATTTTTTAATTTTTAATTTTTGAGACAGGGTCTCACTACTTCTGCAGGCTGCCTCTGGCCTTGAACCTGTGAGCCTCCTATCTCAGCCTCTTAAGTAGCTGGGATTACAGGCACGTACCACAGGGCCTGGCTAGAAACAGGATACTTTCATAAACCATAAATCACCATAAATATTCCAACGTTAAACCAGAAGTACAAATTTCCCTCAAAGATAAGCCTATTACAAATCAAGTAACTTCTTTGCTGCAACAAGTCAATGATTCTAAATACTTTTAACATCTAGCATTTAAGATAAGATTTTAAAGGTAAAAGTGCTATTTTATTATGCATCACTCAATTTTGATGGTAATTATTGTTTACCTTACTGCTTAGAGTTTCAGATGTTAATCTAATGAAAAGAATTTACTGGTAACTAGGTTTTTAACTTTGCAATGATGAAAAGCCTGTATTAATTTAACCTACAGATTTCATTTGTTCTGAACAGGAAAAACAATATAAATCACTTTTAAAATCATTAAATTCTGACTTAAATTAATAAAGTCATAATTAGGGCATTATGCTGTGTTTGTTATGGAAGTGGCAGGGCGAGCTGCTTTAATTACTGTCTGTAATAAAAGGAGCAGAGAGCGTACTGCGCCCCAATCAGTGCTGTCAGCCACGACTAAGCCCGAGCTGCAAGCTCATCAAGTGAGCGGGCAGCAGCTCTGGGGAAGGGCCGTCATGTTGGCAGAGGCCACTTGCTGACAGCAGTGGAGAAAATAGAGCCACACAATCTGAGGGCTTAGCCCCAGTTACTCACAATCTTAATAACACTTTAATACACGATAATGCTGTTGATAATAGGAGATCTTAAGAAGTGCTAACACTTAAGTATCTTATGACCGTCTTCCTTCATAGCCTTTGACTCTTAATATTTGGATCATAATCTTTTAATATAACATTATTTAGAAAAATCAATTGTCTTAGTTACATAATGGTAAAGTGTTGAAGGATTTAATTTTAGCCCTCAGCAAAATTGCTACAAAAGGTAATTAAGTGTTTCATACGAACTGCTTGATCACTTAACTCAGCCTTCCAAGGTTATACCAATTTTCAAAATGTAACACTAGGATTTGTTCAAGTTCAAAATGAAATTTAAGCATTATAAGCAGTAGAATAATGCTAACTACTAGCACTTCAAGTTAATTATGAAACATTTAATATCTGCCTGGGAGAAAATACTGTTATTTTCTCATTCTGAATTAAGGGGAAATATTAGCTTGAGAAAGTATCATGGAACATTTTTTGAAGAGAATTCTGACAAAATAATTTACCCTTTTCTTTTGGTTTTCAAGTTCCTCTTGGCTGTTCTGTTTTCTGCCTCTGAGTCACTTCCGCTCTGGCTCTCCTGCTCGCTGGAGGAGTCCTCACTGCTGTCCTCGCTGCTATCTTCTTCCTCTCCACTTTTGCCTCCTTCTCCACTCTCACTGCCAGACTCACTCTCTGAAAAACAGTCAGACGTTCTCTGACTTATAGTCATTTAATTATACATAAGGACGCCTGTAACTGTCAATATTCCTCACAAAGAAAACAAGATGTTGAATTTAGATGGGCTTCATTCCTTTGTCATTTTCTATTTCTTTAACCCATTTGTTCAGACTTTAGGGTTCTTCCAGCTGGGTGAGCTAGGAGGCACTCAATGAATAGAGAAAAGCAATGGCCAGAGAAAATAGAGAAATGAATGGCCAGAGAAAAGCAAAGCCAAGATGAACCACATAAACCAAATTTGAGGGTGTCTCACTTTTCAAATCTGTAAGTAGCTAGCTAGAGGACATATTTTTTCTTTTTTGAAAGAATGACATAAGGGTGGAACAAAGAGAAAGAAATAATTTTCAATTCTTCTACTTGAAATGGGAAATTTTATTCAGAGAAAAATGAATCAACAGTTGGATCTTCTTTGAGAGAGAAATAAGCCATTCAAATCATCCCTAAAACTTTTAAATTCAAAGACAAGTAAAATTATTAATTCAAAGGTTATTGCTCATGTTACCTACCATAGGAGTTGCTCACTAGTCCAAGAGATGGTAAATTTATACTGAGGAGTTATACATTTAGTATGTGTAAATTATGATATATCACTTACAAAAGTGATGCACAGAGTATGTGTATTTTTAAATGAAGTGTTTATTTTACTATTTAAAATGATGATAGGCACAGAGTTCTACACTAGATAAAAAGACAGTGTTGCCCCTCCCTATGATCTATGTGATGAAGTATCCATAAGTGGAAATAAAACCTGTAATTAAGCAGAATTCTAATAAATATAGAACATATACTTCTGAAGATTCTTTTTTATGTCACAGTGAAAAGCTAGGATTGCCAATGCTCTTCAGAGTAACTTATAAAGTGGGGAAAAATAAGAGGTTCTCAAATAACAATCAATTTCTAGGTTCAAATCTTGGCTCTGCCATTTAATAGCTGTAAGACTGAGAAAGTTATTCAACTGCTGAGTGAGTTTCCTTTTCAGCAAATGGGGATACAACTACTAAGTACTTTATGGAGCTAGGAAGATCAAACGACTTAAAACTTGTGAAGGTATTAGAATACAATAGGACTGCTATATTGGAAGGTTGCTCACCATCATCATATTTTGCAAAGAATAAAATCTGTTTTACCCAAACTTTATCAAAACAAAACTGCTAAATATATTTGGAATATACTAGAAATAACAAAAAGAAATTACAGCATTGATGTTATTCTCTCATGTTATCACATGGGAATTCAACATGAATCTGGTTCTAGCTCATTCCAGAGAGTTACTTTAATTTACAAGTCAGCAAGATCCTTGAGGAAGTTTGTTTAGCCTCAAAAAGATTTATTCACTGTAAATAAGATCTCTTAATTTATAAGAGAAAAGTAATTTGTTTCCTCCGGGAGCTACTGTGAACTCCTGTCACATGACTCACTACTACATGGATTCAGACAAACTCTTGAAAAGCCTTAATGTTAATGGAATATTTCAAATATGTACTGAAAAAGGTTAACCAATGAACAGGCATGCGCTTATGAAAAAATGGAATGGAAACAAACATCTATATGGTATAAAATGAAAAAGTAGATCCTTAATTACAGAAATAGATCCTTTTTTTTTTTTTTTTTTTTGGCGGTACTGGGGGTTGACCCCAGGGCCTTGTGCTTATATGCTTTCCAAGTGCTGTACCACTGAGCTGCACCCCCAGCCAATTTTTTTACTTTTTGAGACAGGGTCTTGCTAAATTATGCAGACTGCCTCTGGTCTTGAACTTGCGATCCTCCTGCCTCTGTCTCCCCAGTTGCTGGGATTACAGGTGTGCACCACCGTGCCTGGCAACAGATCTTTCCTATTGCCCTACATCAATTCCTGAAATTCCATATATTATAATGTTAATTTTTTAGATTGAGGTATTTTCTCTACTTTTTTGGTTTATTATATCAGAAGGTAATATTTCATAGTTAATTTATCAGATACGGAAAATAAAGATTTTGACAGGGGAGATGGGCATAAAAAGAATGAATTACCTTAGAGTAATACAGTGCTTAGCCACTAATAATGAGGGGGTCTGGTTCAATAAGGAACAAAAGCTTTAACAGAAAGGTAGGTATTATTTGGACTTGGGTCAGAGCCGCCTATAACGTTAGTTGTTAGTAAGTGTTAGTGACTGCGATATATTTTTGTTTATGCAAATGATGCACAAAATTTTAGTACTGAAGAGATTAAAAAACACCTAACTCTATCCCTTCATCTATCAGACAGAAATGTAAGGTGCTGTATTCAATTTGCACAGCTGAAACCCAGGACTTCTAAATTCTTCCAATTTAGCATTCTTTTCATTGCATATGGATGCCCTCAATCTTCCTACCTCTGAAAAGAGAGAATTCTGAGATATCCTAAATTCAGTTATAGGCTAGAAGATGGACAAGAGGAAAAGAAAAGAGTTTACATGTAATCTACAGTATGAATAATATTTCAATTAATTATAGAACACACCACTATCATTGCTGCTATCAGAAGAGTCCTCTTCCTCCTCGGATTCAGAGTAAAATTTCTTAGCAGGATTTTCTTTCTTTGATTTTCCTGCTGGGGTCCATTCTTTTGCCTGTTTATACAAACAAAGTAAATATAAATGAATTCTCATTAAAGAGTTCAGACTTCTGGCAAATGTAATCATTCAGAATACAATATGAACTCAGAAGAAAGTTTAAGGTCTCAATACAGAACACAACTATTAGAGATCCTAGCAGTAAGGCTGACCCACTTTACTCCTAAGTTGTTGTTGTTGTTGTTAGGTGCCGTCAAGTCGGTATCCGACTCATAGCGACCCTCATAGGGTTTTCAATGGCTGACTGTTTCGGGATTGCCTTGGGAGTGGATTGCCAGGTCCTTCTCCCATTTTTGTGTTGCTGGGAATCAAACTCGGGACCTCAGAGACTGCAGCGCAGCGCTCTACCCACTGAGCTAAATCCCAGCCCTTACTCCTAAGTACAGCACACAAACTCTCATTCAGAGCTCATTACATTAAACCAAGTGTCTTATTTTACATACAATTTTTAAAACTTTTGTGTTTGTTCACAGAAGATTTAAAGTAATATAGCCTACAACTGTTGTTGATGTTAGGTCAGGTCTGACTCACAGCCACGCTCATAGGGTTTTCAATGGCTGATTATTTCAGTATTGCTTCAGGAGTGGATTGCTACATCCTTCTCCCGTTTTTGCGGTGCTAGGGATCAAACCTGGGTCCTCAGAGAGTGCAGAGCAGCACTCTACCAACTGAGTTAAACCCGAGGCCATGGTCTAGAATAATTGAAGACAATTAGACACAATAACAGCCATAAGAAATGCAAGATGGTAGCTTGACACTGAGGAGAAAAGAAAAGAAAAAAATTATTTAGTGTAGGCAATAAATTGCCCTAACCATCTCAACACATTATACCCAAACTCTCTCTCTCTCATACTCTAAACATCTAACCCATTAAGAAATCCTTTTCCAACCTGGTCTGGATGTTCTCCTGGATTACTGCAACAGTCTTCTAACTGATAACTTTGCCTTTACTTCCCTTTTGACTCCAAAATTTGTTAGGCACAGCAGCCAGAATAGGTCTATCAAAACTTAAGTCAGATTGAACTCCTCTTTGGTTTGAAATCCTGCAGTAGCTCATTTCATTCAGGGAAGAAGCCAAAGTCTTTATAAGAGTCTGTGTGACCTGACATGACCATCCTTTCTCATTTGCCTCTCTGACCATCCTCTGCTGCTCTTCCTCTTGCATACTCTGCTCCAGCCACTCCATAGTCTTCCTCCAAATGCCCAAGTCCTACTTCATCTGAGGGCCTTGCCCCCAGCTGTTCCCCTTTCAGTACAATTCCCCTGTCCCATTTGAAATCACAGCACTTACTACTTTCTAATATACTAGACAACCTTTTTTTTTTTTTTTTAATTGTTGGTTTTCTCTGATAGAATGTAAGCTTCTGGAGAGCAGGGATTTTTTAATACTTTGCAGGACTGATACATACTAAATATATCTACCACAATAAATACTAGTTATATCTATTAGTTCCTTATAGATTTCAACATTAAATTCAGAAAATATGTTTCAACTTAGGAAAAGGCTGGACTTTGAAGTGCACAAAATAAAGTATTAGTAATAGTATTTACTGGGCTAAGGGTTAGCTCAGTTGGTAGAGTGCTGCTCTGCACTCTCTGAGGAACCAGGTTCGATCCCCATCATCGCAAAAACAGGAGAAGAACCTGCCAATCTACTTCAGAAGCAATCTTGAAAACAATCAGCCAATGAAAACCCTACAAAGGTCACTATGAGTTGGACCTGACTCGATGGCACCTAACAACAACAACAACAACATTTACTAATATTAACCCCTGGAAACTTTAATACAGTTTATTAAATTGCTTTCATAAATGTGGCCTTGATTCATCAGGAAAACATAATGTTTCATGTACCCTCCCTTTTAAGAATCAGATAAATGCATTCATATTTTTAAAAGTCAAAATGGTTAAGATTCATTTATTTATTATACTTTTTTTGTTGTTGCTTTGTTTTTAAGACAAGGTCTCACTGTGTAGCCCAGGCTGGCCCAGAGCTCACTATATAGATCAGGCTGGCCTTGAATTTGCATCAGTTCTCCTGCCTCAGTCTCCCAAGTGCTGAGATTACAGGCATGTGTCACTATGCCTGGCTTATTACACTTTTAAGTGGGTTGCTACTATGCACCAGCCTCTGCTGGAGTACATATTTTATTGTAAAGGAATTTACAGCATGACACAGGTTACCGTTCAAGAATGGTTCTCAACACGGGATGCACATTGTAATTACCTGAGAGTATTTTTAAGATACTAATACAAACAATGGCTGGGATTTAGCTCAGTTGGTAGAGCGCTGTGCTGCAGTCTCTGAGGTCCCGAGTTCAATTCCCAGCACCGCAAAAATGGGAGAAGGATGTGGCAACCCACTCCCAAAGCAATCCTGAAACAATCTGCCATTGAAAACCCTATAAGGGTCGTTATGCATCAGGCACGACTCGATGGCACCTAACAACAGCAACAACAACAATAATACAAACAATGCCTGCAGCCATACCACTGTGGTGTCCAATCCTGTCAGATCTCGGAAGCTAAGCAGGATCACACCTGAGTGGTACTTAGATGGGATACTGCCTGGGAACACCAGGTGCCATAGGCTTGGGAGAAGGACCAGGCACCCCACTCCCAAAAAACAATCAGCCATTGAAAACCCTATGAATAGCAGAGAAGCACTATGTGTTTTGTCGGTTGATTATAGGGTCGCTATGAGTCAGACACTGATTTGACAGCACTTAACAACAACAATACAAACAATGAAAATAATAATCCTAAAACACCTCCAAATGCCTAGGATTCGCCTCCTGAGATCCTGATTTAATTGATCTCATGCAGATGTGACATAGGTTTAAGATCTCTAAGTGATTATAATGTGCAGCCACAGTTGGAAATCATTGACCTGGAAGATTTAAAGCATGTTGTTTAAAGAGATAAGCTTCAATAACCTGACAAGTTACTCTCTGGCCAATAATAGGAAAATGAGTAAAAATTACTTGAATATATCTGAATAAGATACTTAAGATCAGCACTACTGCTTTTTTAAACATGTAGCTGAGATGTCTCCAAATATAAATAAGAATAGTATCATATAAACAAAGGGCTCTTACATTTACTGAACACTAAAGTCCATATTTTTCTTAAGTCAAAACAAATTTTTCTGATGTCTGGTAAAAAGTTTGTTGGAACAATTTAGTAAAACTAAGTCAACAACTTAGGAAAATTGGACTTCTATGCTCAAATGGGCGTATTTTCTTGGCATGGCCAAGGGCTCTAGATCCATGGAGTTTCAAGTCTTAAAAGACCAAAGACTAACAATAAAAATATTTTAATTTGTATTGTGGTATGCCAGTTATAGTATTCTAAGCAAAAGGAAAAATAGAAAAAGTGAACAGAAAAAATATAAAGGCACTATTTTAGAAGTTCCTATAAAAGATAAAATACTGACTACTATGTATTTATAAAGCAAAATACCTCTGATATAGAAAATGGTTTTTCTTAACTGAAGAAGGAAGCCTTTTCTGGAACTACAGTAAGCAAAAGAAGTCTAAAGGGTTTTCAAAACCTACTAGCTCATTATACCTGATATCCTGGAAATGGTGGTGTGTAATTCAAAGTGACTTCTAGTGTCAATCTGACTAGGTTCCCTGTTGTTTTGATTAAAATGTCAGATTATCTAAGCCTGGGCTATTTTTCCTACTAAGTTATATTTCATAGTAATGAGATTTGACCCTACAAGATCATTTTATAGTAAACCTAGAATAACACAGCATATCATGTGCATAAAATACACTGATATGACTTCAGAGGTGGATAGGGGAGAATGAGAGGCAGGAAAGATGATCTGAACATCACTTTCTGCACTATTACAGAGGCATCTGAAAACAGGACTAGCTAGATTATGTTTATATTTAATTGTATCCTTCATAGTATAATTTTTAAGTCAATATGTCTCGGAGACCAAGAATGAAGCTGTTTTCTACATTGTATCAACAGACAGTGACAGTTCTCTTCAACCCAGTTCCATCACTTACAATTATTCCCCATAAGTTATCAATTATTAATTTCAGGAATATAGTCAGCAAAATGAAAAAGAAATCAATTTATCTCTGTTGAACTGGACAGGTGAAATGAGCATAAGAAAATAGGTTATTTAAGTACTGTCCCTATAAGGTAGTTAATGCTTAGAAGAACACATGAAAATGGAAGAAGCCAGTCAACCAACCGATCTATCAGATAATATAAGGATACTGCTGAGACCAAATTAAATTGCACAGCATTGCTATCAATTTCTGAGAAGATAAACCCTTTTCAGAGGGGAAGTAATGCAGCAGGAAACTGAGGAGAGAGATGTAATGAGAGGATAAAAGAATTGTTCTACTTGGAACAAAACATTATGTACCTAATAATGACAAAGGACAGAATCATAAAAACAACAGGCATAATTATTAGGAAAGAGTATATCTGTGGGAAGAGTCTTAGCAAAGAACATTCTCTTCATGTTCTAGTATCTGAACAAAAGTTGCACAAATAAGGCAACAATATGGATGAGTATTTAGATTTCAGTGAAAATCAACAAACTTAGTTGCAAGGAGGATTAACATGCAAATTAGTTGTTACAACTTTTATATTTGTTTTCTTGTCTATCACTAAACAAAGATTTGTCACAACATGAAAATGATGGTGCTAAGTACAAAGGATAAAACAGATTGGCAAATAATCTCAATCAAGCTTCATCTCCTCATGGAACATAATAAAATCTTGGAAGTAAGAGCATGGACCATGGACTTAGACAGACCTGGGTTGGAATCCCAGTCCTATCACTTATGACATATGTGAACTTAGGCAATTCACTGAAGTTCTTTAACCTTGGTTTCCTCATGTACAAAATAAGAATAACAATAACCTCCACTCATGATCATTATGAGGGTTAAATAAGATAATGCTTGTCAAATCACCATAGCACACTGACAGGGTATCCTAAATGGAGCTATTATTGGTTATTATTGCTTCTGGCCACATTTCAAAGCCAGGATAAGTTTTGGTAGTTACAAGAAACCTATTTAGCAGAGAAATTAAATGATATAGCAATGCTCCTTATAGAACTTATATTTAAAGTAATAAAGATTTTCTTCCATTGTACATGGAAAAGTTAAGAGCAAGGAGGTTCACTAAACTTTCCAACAGGAATTAGTGGTAAAGAACTCTAGTGGTCTGAATTTCTACTTCAATATATGTTTGATACCAGAAAACATCCAGAATATAAGTCTCAACTGTTCTTTTCAAATTAATTTTACTTTAAAAAGTATTGGATATATCCCACATAAGCAGTTTCTAAATATAATCCAAGAGACCCCTCTCCCTATTTTTCTTGTTTATAAAAAAAGAAACAGGTAACATTAGGAAAGAATACTAATTATTTTAACCTAATAGCCAGTATTTTTTAAAAAGATGTATGAAAAAAGTATTTATATAGCAACTTTATTTTAAGTGTGGAAGCAACATATTATTAATTTTAATTGTGACAGTATCAAAGTATATTTTTGGTACACAGTGCTTCCTATTTATGGTTAGGCTTCGCTTAAAGTAGGGCTCATCAGAAAAATCCAGAACACTTTGTATGTTTTTTCTGGAAAAGAACAGCAAAAATTATTTAGAAAAACATTGACAGGAAGCTTACGAATCTCTAACAAAGTAGAAAAAGCTCAATCCATTGAAACTAAATACCTTAGAAATTGAATCTACACAGCTACAAATGCAATCGCATAAATGTGGGTGGCATTGGTGCAGAGAATTCAATTCTGTATTTCCTTGAAGAAAAGGAACAGGACAAGTACAATGGCATAGGAATACTACCAAATTTAGTTTCTATAAAAGTGAGGTGTATCTAACATATTACATTTAGAAATTCTAGAACAATTTTCAATCCTCCCAAAAGCTTTTATATAAAATAATAGTTATCCTAGAATCTCCCATTGCTTGAACAAAATTAATTTCAGAAAGGTCAACTTACCAACTCTATTACTTCTACATTTCGAACCGATGGGTCAGGCGCCACCTCTGGCCAATTAGATAATTCCAGGTACCCAGAAGCTTTAATGTTCAGAGTATGAGATAAGGTGCCAAGCTGGAAATGATCCCTATCTATTAAAGATAGAGGAAAATATAAAATAAACAATATGAGCTGTATATAACAGAGAACAATCATAATCAAAGCTCAAGGTAATTGGCATATTACCTCAAATGTCAAGGAATAAATATAAACTAGGAAGCTCTTCATAGGTCAAAAAACTGATTTCAGTCCATAGATTACAATAATCTCCCCCATAATGGTCAATAAAAAAGCTAATCAGTCAGTGTGTTTAGAGGTGTTGCTCTGAAATGTAGCTTCTCTAAAAATTACTTTACTGTGAATATTAAGAATGACAGCACAGTTAAACAATCCATATACATGTCTTGGCACAAACACACCCAGAATTTTAATAGTTTTTCTACAAAACTGAATTGCTTTTTATTGCTTTCAAACAATTAGATAAGAAACAAGGTAAAAACCAAGGTATACAATCATTTGATTCCAACTGTAAAAGCTACTTTTAAACTGGTAAAATATTTAATTAGTCCCTTTAAAAAACTGAGAAAAATAAGACAAGATCCCTCCTTGAAAAATGAATTTAAATATAAAAGTATATTACTGTAAAATAGTTCCTTTTAGAAATGTTGAAGTTAGTGTAAATAAAATATTTAATTAATAAAAACTCACTATCAGGATGATTTATATTCCTTATAAAACTATCTATTTAAAATAAAAATGAAGGAAATGTCTACAAAAATAAGACAGCTTTTGTCTATTGTTCAGTTAAACTGTTTGGTAAGAATAAAAATCA
>VMDO01015141.1:0-52137 GCA_007922755.1 Pedetes capensis | reverse complement strand
GGACTTTATGAGGAAGAACGCGGCATCAAGATTGGAGGAAGACTCATTAACAACCTGCGTTATGCAGATGACACCACTTTGCTTGCTGAAAATGAAGAGGATTTAAAACATTTACTGATGAAGATCAAAGATCATAGCCTTCAATATGGGTTACAACTAAACATCAACAAAACAAAAATCCTTACAACTGGGTCAGCACACAACTTCACAGTAAATGGAGAAAAGATTGAGGTTGTCCAAGATTTTGCCTTGCTTGGCTCTATAATCAACACCCGTGGAAGCAGCAGTCAAGAAATCAAAAGACGCATTGCTCTAGGAAAAGCTGTGGCAAAAGATCTCTTTAGAGTATTGAAAAGCAAAGATGTCACATTGAAGACGAAGGTGAGTCTGACTCATGCCATGGTATTTTCAGTGGCATCATATGGTTGTGAAAGCTGGACATTGAACAAGAGAGACAGAAAGAGAATTGGTGCTTTTGAATTGTGGTGCTGGAGACGTCTATTGAATATACCATGGACTGCCAAAAGAACCAACAGATCTGTCCTAGAAGAAGTGCAACCAGAGTGCTCCTTGGAAGCAAGAATGGCCAGACTGTGTCTTACATATTTCGGACATGTAGTCGGGAGAGATCAATCCCTGGAGAAGGACATCATGTTTGGGAGAGTGGCAGGTCAATGCAAAAGAGGAAAACCCTCCACCAGATGGATTGACACAGTGTCTGCAACAATGGGCTTAAACATAAATAGGATCGTTTGCCTGGCACAGAATCGGCAAGTGCTTCGATCTGCTGTACATAGGGTCGCTATGAGTCGGACTCGACTCGACGGCACCTAACAACAACAACAACAACAACAACAACAACAACAACAACAGTATATATCATGATGATTACAAACATAGGCTCTGGAACATGAGTACTTGGGTGGAGAGCACTATGCTAAGTGCCATGTAGGTATTAACTGTCACCATCACCACCATCATCCCCACCACCCTCACCATCACCACCACCACCACCACTGTCATCACCATTAGCCATCATCAACACTGTGATAGGCACTTTGCTATTAACTGTTTTAATCCTCACAACAACTTCATGACTATTATTACCTCAGTTTCACAAATGAGGAAATGGGACCTTGACACAGCTTTGTGCCTAGGATTACTGTTTCAGTCTAAACGTAGGCCATGTCCCTTGGTTGGTTTTGGTTTGGTTTGTGCTGGGGATTGAACCCAGGCCCTCCTCACAAAGGCTAAGCACACACTCTAAAGTAGAGCAACACCCTAAGCCCGTGTTCACTTTTTTTCTTGGGACAGGATAGCTGTGTGGTTCTGGCTCCCCTGGAACTTGCAGTTCTCCTGCCTCAGCCTCCCAAGTGCTGGGGTTGGTGTGCTTCACCACACCCTGCCCTCGTTTCATTTTTGACATGAATGTAAAACCGTACCTGCTCCTGTTATTCATAAATTTCATCTTATAGTTGGTGCTGTACCCTCCTTTGCACTATCGTTTGATTCCAGTTCTGTCATTGCAGGTGTACCTACCTCCTAACTGCCTGCTGTTTGAACAGAATACCTTCCTGGTTCTTTTTTCTGACCCTAGAATGTAATGTGTTGTTGTTGTTAGGTGCCATCGAGTCGGTGTCTGACTCATAGCGACCCTACATACAACAGGTGAAACACTATTGTCAGTGCTGCTCTGCTATTGGTAAGGTTTTCAATGGCTGATTGTTTTTTGGGAGTGGGTTGCCAGGTCCTTCTCCCAAGCCTATAGCACCTGGTGCTCCCAGGCAGTCTCCCATCCAAGTACTAATCAGGGGGACCCCTGCTTAGCCTCCGAGATCTGCCGGGATTGGACGCCATAGTGGTACAGCTACAATACAATTGAGATTATCATTATTAGTGAGCAGACACTATTGTGCCTGACTGAAAGTTCTTTAATGTACATTGGCTCAAGTACTAACCAAGCCTGGAATGTAATGCAGCTATATTCAATTACCCATCCTTTTCCCAGTGTCAGGATGTCCACCTGTACCTGTCACTGGATCTCTTCCTGGTTTCCTATGGGCTCTGATTGTCAGAATCTTGTGTGAATCTTGGAGGAGACATGAAGCCCTGGGTCACCTACTAGTCTGAGCTCCCTGATCACCTCGTTGTTATTAGAGGCTGCCTGAGCTGCTGTGACACAGCAAAGCAAGCAGGCAGGGAAATTCTTATTCCCCAATATGTTCTTTCTATGCAATCATCAAGCAAACCCCAGATGCTATCTTTGTAGTCAGACAGAAGAGCTGCCCCTCTCATACTATCATGAATGGCTATCGGCAGACTGAGCCCCATTGGGAGTCCAGGATTCAGGAAAGGATGTCTTGGTTCTTCTAGAAGAGCATGTGGTCATAACAGTGCACCTGCTGTTGGCAGGGGCCGTCCCTGTGTGCCATGAGAAGTGATGGGGCAGACAAGGGAGCGCCAGCCAGAAATGGAGAATATGCCAAACCTTAGTGAAGTGAGTTCCTGATATGACCTTGGGTGGCTGTTTTACAGGGCTAATTTTGACACATTATCTTCAGGAAAACACAGTGGTGTAGGGGTAGGACTCAAACCCAGACTGCCCAGGTTGAAACATTTGCCAGCTCTGTAATCTTGAACAACTTATTTAAATGCTACAGGCCTCATGCGTAAAGTGAAGATATAATTGGACCTACCTCATTGGTTGTAAAGAGTAAATAAAGAAGTAGTACATGCGAAGTGCTTAGAATTACTTCCTGACATTTAATAAGTTGTTTTAAGTATTAATTATTATTAAGGCTATTATCATCATCGCCACTGTTTACTGAGTATTTAATATGTGCCAGACACTAGGCTAAGCACGTGTATATGTTAGCTCATTGACCTACCCTTTGAAATAGGTGCTAAGCCTGTACTTAAATTGAGGAAACCGCAAACTAAAGAGGTTAAGTAACCTGTACAAAGTTAAACAGGTAAGTAACTGGTGGAGTTGGAATCGGGAATCAAATTTCGCAAATCCAAAATTATGCTGCCTGCAGCCGTAGCCCTGTGGCATCTAATCCCGTCAGATATTGGAAGCTAAGCAGGATTGGGCCTGGTTGGTACTTGGATGGGAGACCGCCTGGGAACACCAGGTGCTGTAGGCTTGAGAGCTGGACTCGGCAACCCCCTCCCAAAAATCAATCTGCCATTGAAAACCTATGAATAGCAGAGAAGCACTGACAATAGTGTTTCACCTGTTGTACGTAGGGTCGCTATGTGTCGGATGCTATACCAGTAGTCCAGACAGCATTCCTTGACCAAACACCTGCTTATGTGACTGCAGCGTGCCACCTGTTCATTTCACTCTCAGATGACAAGAGGGCAACTTGTTCTCCAATATGTGGCAGTGTAGTCTGTGTTCTTCAGCCTACAGGTCTGGGATGCTCAACCAAGGATGTGTGGCTGGGCTGTCAAGGTTTTGGGAATATTTTGTATGTGCATATGCAGTTTATTAGACAGACAGCCTAGAACTCTTACAATATTTTTTTAAAAATTTCATGCCTCAAAAAATAGTTGAAAAAAGTCAGGCATGATGGCACATGCCTATAATCTCAGCGGCTCGGGAGGCAGAGGCAGGAGGATCGCAAGTTCAAGACCAGAGGCAGTCTATGTAATTTGGGGAGACCCTGTCTCAAAAAAGTAAAAAAATGGGCTAGGGGTGCAGCTCACTGGTCCAGCACTTGCAAAGCATGCAAGCGCAATACCCTGGGTTCAACCCCCAGGACCGAAAAAAAAAAAAAAATTGCTGAAAAAACATTGTTCTAGATTTTGAAACCTTTAAAAGAGGAAGCTTCAAAAACCCAACCAAACCAACAACCCTGAGTATTCTGAAATGAAAATGACCATGATCCCTTACACAAGAATGCACCTTCCTTTTGTATTAATGATCCATGCTATAGTTAATACCTATTCTCTATATTAAGGGAGTATGTGCATGTATGTGTGTGTGTGTGTGTGTATAAGAATAAGAACAAGCTAACTATGTGCCAGGTAGATACCAATGTTAGTAAGTTCATCTAAATTTTAAGGTGTTTTTGTTATTGTTTGGGGGTTTTTTGAGGGGTTGGTGTTTTTGTTTGTTTAAAGACAGGGTCTTGGTATGTTGCCCAGACTTTCCTCAAACTTTCAATCTTCCTGCTTCAGCCTCCTGAGTGCTGGGGTTATAGGAATGTGCCACTACAACCCATTAAATTCTAAGATAAATTACATGGATTTATAAAGCAAAATATAGGACTCATCATAGAAAACAGTTTTCAAATACATACTTAATATTTTTAAAACTTTCTTCTTTTAAGGGAGAAAAAAAAATTGGAGAAAAAATTTCATACCCATCCCCTCAAAGTTTTCTAAAAAGTCTATAATTGTATTTTTTTCTTTCTTCTCCTCACTCATAAAATAATTTTTTATTGTTACTGGGAGCAGGACTAACCTGTGCTGAGGAGTGTCTGGACCCAACCCAACTATAGCATGGATCATTAATACAAAAGGAAGGTGCATTCCTGTGTAAGGGATCATGGTCATTTTCATTTCAGAATACTCAGGGTTGTTGGTTTGGTTGGGTAGAACTATACTTTTATTCCTGGACTTATGTGTTGGGTTATGTGAAGATGATAGAAAGGGGTCTGCCCAGAGGAAGGGCCTAAAAATGAATGACCATGAGAGTCAGTGACTCTTACAGCGACGACTCATTCCTCTTCTCAGACATTCAAGCACTACAGAGCCACCGGGCAAGGGAAAGAACTGTTTCAGATCATGAGGAACTAAAAGCTTTTAATTAAAATTCACCCCATGTGAATTTTTTGTCAGTCACTAAGAAATGTCCATGTCCAAATGTTATAAAGAAAAAAAATTTTTTTCACCTACTCCATTTTTGATCAGGAGTTCATAGGAACCCTGTTTCTTAAGTCTTTTGCCCCTTAAAAGTTAAGTCAGAGCTGGGAGCCCATAGGATATGTGTAATATAAATATGTCTTGCCTATGCCCCAAATATAGCTTCACAAGTGGCAAGAGTTCATTCCTGTGGTGTTCTCTCCTGCACTTTGTCCTCTTAACCAGTCCTGACTCATCCTTCAAGGTTAGGCTCCTGACCCAGGTATGGTGGTGCATGCCTACAAACCCAGCATTCAGGAGGCTGAGGCAGGAGGATCGGCATGAGTTTGAGGCCACCCTGAGCTACATAGCAAGTTCCAGGCCAGCCTGGGCTACACAGGAAGATTCTGTCTTTAAAAATAATAAGAAAGATAAGAAAGATAAGAAAGAAAGAAAGAAAGAAAGAAAGAAAGAAAGAAAGAGAGAAAGAGAAAGGGAAGGAAGGAGGAGAAGGAAGAGAAGGAAGGAAGGAAGAGGAGGAGGAGGAAGGGAGGAGGGAAGGAGGGAAACAAAAGGAAAGGAGGAAGGAAAAGAAAAGTAAAAGAAAAATTAAGCTCCTGTCACACCTCTGAGAAACCTTTCCTGACCCACTAGAGCCTCTGATTTCACTCCCACTGCATTTGCCACACTCATCTATAAGGTTTTATTTTGTAAATCTGTCTCTTCCACCCAATTCTAGTCTTCCTGAGGTCAGTTTAACCTCAAACATAAAAGATGCTCAAAAATTGATCAACTAACCAACTTGTGTTTGTTTTTTCCCCATGGAAAATTAATTGCAAGGATTAGTGTTTTTAATATAGAATGGCTTAAAGACCCTCTGACAATGTAAAAGGGAGGAGGAAAGAGAGATTGATTTTCTGTTGAGACTTGATAAATCAGTACTAAGAGGCAAAAACATCCTATGGCACTATACTAGATCTATTGCTGTGTAACAAATTACTCCTACTCTTCATCTATTGCCTCTCCTTGTTTCTGTCGGTCAGTAATGTAGGTGAGACATGATTCTCTGCACATGTGTCTAGGGCCTCCACTGAAGGTTAGAACATGGGCTGGAATCAACAGAAGGCTCCTTCCCTCCCAGGTCTGGCAGTTGATGTTTGCTCTCGGTTGAGGGCGTAGTTGTGGCTGTCAGCCAGAACTCCCCAGACATGGCTCTTCCATGTGACTTAAGCCTTTCTCATAACATGGGGCTGGGGCTTCAAGGGCAAATGTCTTGAGGGAGGAGCCCAGGCTGAGGGCACTATTTTATAACTTGGCCTCAGAAGTCACACAGCATCTCTGCCATATTTTATGGGTTGAGGCAGTTACTAAGGTCCACCCAAGTTCCAGGGAGAAAGACTCCATATCTGAGTGAAGGAGAGTCAGCATCACATTATAAAGAGCACATGTGGGGCGGGGTATAGACTGGTGTGTAGTCTGCCGCAAGCCGACATGGGGGAAAGGCCAAATTCCTTATAATAGAATGTGCGTGCGAGTCCCTTCTGCGAGGTGAGAGAAATCAGGGCAGATGGGTTTCATGGAAGCAGTGCATTTTTCCTTCACTTTCAGAGCACAGGTAATTATAACTCTGTCAAGAACGCAAATAGAAAGAGGAAGATTTACCCCTTGTGACAGAGATCAGGAATGTAAGAAAGTCCTGTTTCCAGTGATCAGATCGACTTCATCTTCTTAGAAATATGAGGCAGGTGTAGTCGCCCGAGTGACTCTCACATAAACTCTTTGTAGAGGTCATCTCATTCCTGGCTCACAGTCACTGTCGTTCCAGCACCGCTCGTGCCAATTCCTGATCAATTCATTATCCATATCAGTGATACTCTAACCTCCCAACCTCTTGAGCTCCTCCCTTCAATGATCTTGTCCTTCCTTCTCACCTGCTCACTCCTGTGGTTCTAGGGTCATACCTTTGACTTTGTCATCACCGCTCACTGCAACTTTCCATGATTACTATTTAAGACATTTACCTTTCAGTTCCAGCCGTTCCTCAGTGCTCCAAGAACCTGGAGTCCTCTGATCCCTCTACCCTTTCACTCTCCCTCACCTCTTCATGACCCTATTCTCTTCCCCCGACCCCAGCTTAGATAAGAGTCTGGTATTCGAATCACCCCTTTGCACAGGCTGTCATCTTTCTGGCCCATTCCCTCCTCTTGTATCTCCCAACAAAAGCCAAGCCTGGTTAAACCAAACCCCACACCCACCACAGCCGCCACCACACAGCTTCTGGTCTCACTCTGTATCCGTGCAAACAGCCGCTAGTGGGCCTTCGGTGCTGCCTGCAGTCAGACCCTCCCTGAAATGAGGAAGCAGAAATGCTGCCACACGCTCCTCTGCCTCCCAGGCTGTAGCCCCATATCTTTGGGTCCAGCCAGGCTTTCCTGCTCAGACCTTAACTCATACGCAGTCAGCCTGCAGGAGGAAAGAAGTCCTCTTCAAAAAACAGTGACTCTGCCAACACCCCAGCTTTCTAGTGGCTTCCAAACTAGCGTCTGATGCTGTGACATCCTCTCTGAGGGCACCCTTTCCATTTCCGCCTCACTTTCTGTACACTCAGCTTCACTCAGAGAGCTGTTTTGACAACTCTTTCTATTCTTAGCACAAAGCATGAACTCATATATGCAGATTAACTAAAGTTAGAAGAACTGGGCGTTCATTTTCCAAATTCTTAGAAAAATCAAGAGCACTTGGGGGCACGGGGGTGGCTGGGGCTGTCACCAAGTCAGACACTCCAGAATGAGGTAGAAAGTGCCTTCAGAGGGGCCTAGAGACTTTGATGGCCTGAAGACATGTCACCTTCCCTGCCTGGGTCTCAGCTTCTTTGTCTGAAAGCTGGGATTTGGGTGAGGAATTCTCAAGGGCCTTTCTAGATCTTCCATTCTGACTTTGCTCAGGATATTACCACATTCAGTTGCCCCTGTTTTTTCTGCCTCTACTTTATTCATTCATTGGTTTTAAAGTCGAGTAAAGGCTCCACTTTATGCCCAGAAGGTACAAAGAGAAGTAGGGCACAGTACTTGCCCTGTAGGAACTTCCATTCCTTATAGACAAAGAGCTTGCTATAATCCTATAATTATACCATGAGGTGATAAATGTTCAGGGAAAGTCCTTCTAAATCTGATGGGAACAAAGTAGAAAAAAATGAATAGTTCTGATTATGGAGGTTAGGGGGCTGGGATTTAGTTCAGTTGGTAGAGTGCTGCTCTGCAGTCTCTGAGGTCCTGGGTTCAATTCCCAGCACCACAAAAATAGAAGGATTTGGCAATCCATTCCCAAGGCAATCCTGAAACAATCAGCCATTGAAAAACCTATGAAGGTTGCCATAAGTTGGACATCACTCGACAGCACCTAACAACAACAACAACAACAATCTTTGGGCTGGGATTTAGCTCAGTTGGTAGAGCACTGCTCTGCATCTCTGAGGTCCCGAATTCCATTCCCAGCACTGCAAACATGGGAGAAGGAAGTGGCAATCCACTCCCAAGGCAATCCCGAAACAATCGGCCATTGAAAACCTTATGAGGGTCCATGTGAGTAGGATATGGCACCAAAGAACAACAACAATAGAGGTTAGAATCCTTCACAGAGTAAATGCTAGTAGAGTACTCTTACATGATCAATTGGACTTTGCCAGAGTGTGGTAGGGGAGGGACACAGAAAGGACATTCCAATCGTGGGAAAGGGCCCACAGACATGGTGAATCTTGGGGAATGAATTCCACATTGTCTACATACCTAACGTTGAGCACATGAGGGAGTGTAGCTAAAGGAAGATGGATTAGAACTTTCTCTCTTTCTTCTCATTTAGCAAAAATCTCATTTTAGAATTACCCCAAATTTCGAAGCTTAAGTCAGGGAGGGCTGTGCAGTTTTTAAGACTTACCTTTTCTGATCTGTGTTTTATATGTTATCTTGACATCTGGCCCATTTGTTTATTTATGCTATTCTCCTGAAGATGTTCAAGAATACCATTTTATCAAATGTTTCCTCTTTTTATGTAAAGCTGCACATAATAGCAGCTTCATCTTCTAGGGGAGGGGGCATAAAGCAAACATTGATTTATAGATTGTTCAATTTGGGCAGGAAGAGACCTGCAATATACCCTATGTCCTTCCTTCCACAAATCCCATGGCTTTGTTCCTTATAGTCTTCTATCTATAGTCATGCTTTAAGGGCAATCTTGGCTGATGTGGGGCTTTCCCACATGTCCCAAGGTTAGGTTTTTGAGTCACATATGTCTTTAAGGAAGAATTAAATGTTACAAGCAATATATAAATTTAGGAAAGAAGCCATAACATAAGCTACCACTCAAAATATGGATTAGGCAGGGCACTATGATACATGCCTGTAAACAGTAATTGTTGCCCTGTAGCCAGAGGCGGTGGCACACACCTGTAATCCCAGTGACTCAGAACATAGAAGCCAGAAGCAGCCTGCATAATTTAGCAAGACTGTTTCAAAATAAAATAATAAAATATGGGCTGAGGATGCAGCCCAGTGGTAGAGCACTTGCAAAGTATGTGCAAACCCCTGGGTTCAACCCCCAAGTACCACACACAAAGAGAGAGAGAGAGAGAGAGAGAGAGAGAGAGAGAGAGAGAGAGAGAGAGAGAGAGAGAGAGAGAGAGAGAGAGAGAGAGAGAGAGAGAGAGAGAGAGAGAGAGAGAGAGAGAGAGAGAGAGAGAGAAGAGGAAGGGGAAAGGAAAGAATTGTTGCCTTTTAATTAAAAAGTCAATCTGAGAGGTAGTTGGCCACACAAATTTTACAGGACAAAAGCACCCAGGTGAGCTACTACCATGGAGGATTTGGGCTTTGAGATTCAAAACATTCAACAAATAACTGTCTCAGAACGGATCACAGTTTAGGAAAGAGATGGAGGATTGTATAGTTCTCTCTTGTGCCTCTAGCGCCATCTACTGGGAAGCAAAGTGCCTTTACTGGAATACCTTCCATTGAAAGTGTCAGAGACTTAGCCTGGTTGGCAAAGAGGAAGGGGAAGAAGAGAGGAAGGAGCCAGGTTTGGTGGCGCTAGCCTTTAATCCCAACACTCAGGAGGCTGAGGCAGGAGGATCAACATGCATTTCAGGCCAGCCTGGTCTACATAGTGAATTCCAGACCAGCGTGGGCTACACAGTGAAACCGTCTCAAAAAGAAAAAATGAGGAGGGGGGAAATTCAGAGCAAATTCTGTCTGACAAAAAGGATTAGGTATATTATATTGAAGTTACTTATATACAGTATAAAGATAAAATCACTAAAAACAAAAATATAAACTTTGTAGATTATCAGAAATACACAAATAAACCATATAGCAAAAGATTTTTAAAAAAAGCAACTAGAAGCCATGAACAGAGAAAACATAGTATAAAGTATGACAGAACTAAGAACATTTATAACATATATGTGCTGGACTAATGCCACTGAATGCCCCTATTAAGAGAGTCTCTCAGATTGAATTCCAAAGCAAAAGCTAATAGAATGCTATGTACAAACCAAGTGACTCAGAAAGGTTGAAAATAAGAGAACACCAAAGTATACCAGGTAAGCCTGCACACACCTGCAATCCCAGTGGCTTGGGAGGCGGAGGCAGGAGGATTGCAAGTCTGAGACCAGAGGCAGACTGTAACTTAGCAAGATCCTGTCTCAAAAAGTAAAAAAAAAAAAAGGGCTGGAGGTGCAGCTCAGTGACCCAGCACTTGCAACGGATGCAAGCACAAGGCCCTGGGTTCAACCCCCCAGTACCACAAAAACAAAAAATAAAAAATAAAAAAGTATACCAGGTAAATGAAACCCTTCCCCTTCTTTTCAGTATTGGAGATTGAGCGCAGGGCCTGTGCATATGAGCCCGCTTAATCTTAACATTAGTAAAGGCTGATTTCAGGATAGAAAGCATTAAATTCAAAATTGATGAGATCTTATAATGATAAAGGATGCAATTAACATGAAGGCTCACCAAAAAAAAAGACCATATCTAAGACCATAAAAAAAACGCCTTCGGAAGTTTCATAAAATATAAGTAATAGAACCAATATTGACCTGGAAGTGTTTTAACTCTCTCCCCATCACCCTCTCTCTCTTTTGGTTTGTTGAGGCAGGGTTTCATGCTGTAGCCGAGGTTAGCCTTGAACTTGAGACCTTCCTGCATCAGTTTCCCAAGTGCTGGGGTTACAGTGTGTGGCACAACACTCAGCTGTTTTAACTCTCTTAATTATTGAATTAAAAAGAAAATCACATTTATAAACTAGGAATATCTAGAACATAGCTATATAATTCGATGTATTAAATGTAGAATATATTGGAATATATAATGTGGTGGAAATATTAAAATTAAGTATAATGGAAACTCATCACATCTGATGTAGCTAAAGTATTGTTTGGAAGATTTTAGCCCCACTTAATATTAATGAAGAAAGTGTGGAAAATAAACCAATTAGGCATATAACACAAGGAAATTTTAAAAAGAATAATTGACCTGAAAGAACAAAAGAAAAAAGTTAAACTGGGTATGGTAGTACACGCCTGTAATCCTAGCATGTAGGAGACCAAAGCAAGAGGCCATAAATTAGAGGCCAGCCTGGGTTACATAGTGAGACTTTGTTTCAATCTCCACCCCTGCTGTGCAAAAAAAAAAAGAGAGAGAGAAAAAGAAAAAAAAATGAATAAAGAGCATGGTGTGGTGGTACACCCCTGTAACACCAGCACTCAGAGATTGAGGCAGAAAGATCATGAGTTCGAGGCCAGCCTGGGCTACAGAACAAGATTGTCTCAAAAACAAAATAACAATAACAGCAAAAACAATATAATAAAAGCAGACATCATGATTTTGAAAAGAGGAGGAAAAGACAGTAAAATAAACCCAAAAACTATTTCACTGAAGAGAAAAAAAACAATAAAATAGCTAAAGCAGGGCTGGGGATGTACCTCAATGATGGAGCACTTGCCTAGCATGTGTGAGGCTCTAGGTTCAATCACCAACATGGAAATTTTTTTTTTTTTTTTTTTTTTTTTTTTTGCGGTACTGGAGGTTGAACCCAGGGCCTCACTCTTGCATGCTAGGCAAGTGCTAGACCACTGAGCTGTACCCTCAGCCCATTTTTACTTTTACTATTTTTACTTTTTTTTTTTACAAGGTCTTGTTAAGTTACACAGACTGCCTCTGGTCTCGAACTTGTGATCCTCCTGCCTCCACCTCCTGAGACACTAGAATTACAGGCGTGTGCCACTGCCCCAGGCTCGGAAAAAAAAAATTTTTAAAGATAAAATATTGGCTAACCCATTCAATACACATAATAAGAAATGAGAATAGGAAAATTATTACAGAAAGATGAAATTAAAAGGATCCTAAATTATTTCTTTGTTCAGCTTTTTACAAATAAATATGAGAATAATATAGATGAAATACATAATTTTCTTAGTACATACAAACTTGAAGTTATAATCCCTGAAAATAAATCTTAAATAGACAAATTACCATGGGGAAAATATGAGTGCATATAGGCTTGTCTAATAAAATACCTAGGGTTCTGTGATTTAGCTCAGTTGGTAGAGTGCCGCTCTGCAGTCTCTGAGGTCCTAAGTTCGATTCCCAGCACCGCAAAATGGGAGAAGAACGTGGCAATCCCAAACCAATCAGCCACTGAAAACCCTATGAGGGTCTCTATGAGTCAGACATGACTAAACAGCACCTAACAACAATAAAATACCTAGGAATAAACTTAGAAACAACCTTTAAGATACACTGAGTACAAAAGATCAAGGTGGAAATGGCTACCAGATATGTGTATGTGTACCCTTAGATGCTTGAATAGCTGTGTCCTATCTCCAGAATTGGCAGAAGGACCTGGCAATCCACTCCCAAGGCAATCCCGAAACAGTCAGCTATTGAAAACCGTACGAGGGTCACTATGAGTAGGATACTGACTCGACGGCACCTAACAACAACAACAACATCTCCAGAAGGGTACATGAAAAACAAGAACAGTGGAAGGAACTGGATATGTGGGGAATAAAGATGAGGGAAATGTTTTCATTATATAGTATTTCGTACCTTTTACATCCATCACAATTCAAGTTGATCACATGCACAATTACCTATCCAAAAATTTCTTTTTATGAAAGAACCAAGGCAAAGGAAATAGATGATTTTTTTGTTTCAGGAAAAAAAAATACTATATTCCTAGGCTGAGGCAGAAGGATTATAGGTGTGAGGCCAGCCTAGGCTACATAGTGAGATCCTGTCTCAAACACACACACACACACACACACACACACACACACACACACTCACACGTACTTTCCTTAATTGCTGGTAAAGCTGACTCTGTTAGAAGGAAAGGATTCTTTTTTATGCTTCCCAGATTCCATTGGCTGAGTGGTAGACACCCAATCTCTGGGATGGTATCACCTGGGGCATCAGCGTCCCACTCACCTGCTCTGTACCCCAGGCACCTCCAAAGCCCTGTGAGGTCTCAAGGACCCCAATCCTCACACACCAAGAAGACTGCTTCTCTGAACAGCGGCTCCAATTTTAAGAAAAGGATGTCTTCTTTTGTCCAAAGATTTGTGTTTCCTCCTAGCATTTACGACCTACAAAAGCAGAACCAAAGGTTTTGAATAGCTGTCAGTTCTCCTTTTATTTATTTAACCATTTTAATGGTAAGGTACAAGTTCCTGATTTTTCTTAGCCTCCTAAGATTTTAGCCCCACTTTGCATGCTAAATCTTTCTCCTACAAATAGTAGACACCAAGTTCGCATCATTTTAGGGAGTGAAGTGGACCTCTGCTATCATCCTGAGGTTTTCCACCTGCAGCATACTGGCTTCCACTAGAACCCTGGCATGTGAATGCTCACACACACATCCCCCTCATGCACATACATATATTTACATTTTTACATTGTACATATGTAAGATATTTTATATGGTCATATATGTGCACAATGATATTAAATATATGTTTTGTATATTGAGCCTCCTACAAAGATGCCTTCTGAAATAAAGAATTCTGCAGGAAGAAGGGGTGGGGAGTTGAAAGTCAATGATTCAATTTCGTTTCCCAGGCTGAGAGAGGTAACTTCATAATCCAACTGTATTTAATGTCTTTCTTGCCTCATTTGAGAGCATTCCACACTTCTTTCTCTGCAAACACACACACACACACACACACACACACACACACACACACACACACTCACGATCACATTGTACTCGGTTAATAAAACTGAGCATCTCCTCCACATGGAATGTCCTTCAACTTTCCTCACCCATTTAATGTAACATGACAGCACTTTAAGCCTCAGCTCAACCACTGTAATATCAAACATGGAATTTTCTGGTCTGACCCCAAAGCCAATCCAGTCACACTGCCTGTCTTCTTTCTTGTAACTGTGTCTCTACTAGAGTCCTCTTCACATTATGGTTGGGAACTGTTTGTGTGTTCTCTCCTCCAGACTGCAAGAGCTTAAAGGCAGATTCTATGCCCCATTCACATAGCTTCCCTGGCTATGAGAATGTTTGGCATACAGTAGGTGTTTCATAAGTGCGGATCAAGCCAAGAAGTACATGACAGAATGAATGGCCATTGCTGTCACGCTGACATGCCAAAAGGGAGGAAGGAATGGGGCCCAAAGAAGCCACTGGTTTGTTCTTCAGCCCTCCTCACATTGTGTGGGCTTTCTCAATTGAGCTAGATCCAGAATTTTTTGTCCTTGTTTGAAGTGGCTCAGTCTAAGGAAGAATAGAACCAAAGTCAAGAAGAGAATGAAAGCTAATAAAGCAGAACCACCTTATTTTCAGAAGAAGGTAAAACCCAAATTACTGCATTTTGGCAGCTGTGTCTAGAGGACTTTCTGTTGAGGAATTCTCTCTTTCCCTTA
Source organism: Pedetes capensis (assembly GCA_007922755.1). NCBI lineage: Eukaryota > Metazoa > Chordata > Mammalia > Rodentia > Pedetidae > Pedetes > Pedetes capensis. Next base: position 37,363 of record VMDO01015141.1, on the reverse strand, counting down.
AGTCTCCAGTTGAAATGACTCACAACATAACCCCAGTTCCTCTCTTTCTCCCCCAAAGCCTTGATTATTTGTTTAGTGGTTTTAGTAGCACAGAAGATACAGCAAATTACTTTTACATCTTTCATCAATTCTAAGATGCCATCCATTATTTTTTACCATTTATTTTTATACTTTTATCATTATTTTATGTATCATGAAGAAAGAAAAATCTCTACCTTAAACCACATCATGATTTCAGACACTTTAAGAAAATAAGCATCTTAAGTTGATGAGATACAGCGTATTGGCATCATGTTATTGCTTAGTGATAGCAAGTTATGTGGACCTCAGTTTTTTCACCTGTTCTCTGAGCAGTCTGACCCAGATGAGCTCTGAGAACCTTCAGGTCCAACATCCTGGAGGTCTATAATGCTGAGCAGGGATGTTCTCGACTAAGTATTGGTTGTGCAATGACCACCAAGGCAGGATCCTGTCCAAGTCCCGTCTATGTTTTGCCCTTGAAGAGTTGAGGGTCCCTTTACAGTATTGTCCTCCCTGAGGACTGACCACCCACCCACATCATTGTGAAGAGGCTCCCGGATGGCCCGCCTTGATAAGAAAAGATGTATTGCACTTAAAGTTTGAGGAGTGTGTCTTATTCACGCCAAGACAGTGCTCCAGACTGTGATCCCTTCAGGAATCGCTCCTGGACAACAGCTTTCCTTCAAACTATTGAATCTAAGCTGGCAGATAGTGGCATGGTCATACATCCCGGCTCACCCTGGATGGTCCCAGCAAACACATGCATTTGCAGTGTTACTAACAGCCCTGCTACAAGTGTGGAGTGTGTCACAGACTGGTGGGGAGGTGAGGGGTACAGGGTGAGTGCCAGTGTTCCTTTAGCTAACAGTGGCCCCAGATGGTTTGAGAATCCTTAATCTCAGGACTTTTTTTAGTGTCTGGTCATTGATGCCAGGAGCTAAAGCTTGATTATAAGCTCTGGGATATTTTGGCAGTAAAACAAGAAATATCAGCTGGAAATGTAGTTCAGTGGTAGAGTGCTTGCCTAGGCTTGGGGAAGGAAGAAGAAGGGAAGGAGGGAGGGAGGGAAGAAGGGAGAGAGGGAAGGAATTGTGTGTTTTCTTGATTTTTCTTTTTTTTACATCTTCACACTTGAATGACTCTGAATGTTATAGCCACTACATTTTGCAATCAATTGCATATTCTTATCAAAGGAACCTAATAATTCATTCTCCTTCTTAGGATTTGGGCTCCCTTTTTCTTTGCAAACTAAAATGATGCCCGAGCGAGTAGACCCAGTATGTCTATGTTGTTGTTGTTGTTAGGTGCCATCAAGTCGGTATCCGACTCATAGCGACCCTCATAGGGTTTTCAATGGCTGATTGGTTTTTTGGGGGGATTGCCTTGGGAGTGGGTTGCCATGTCCTTCTCCCATTTTTGTGGTGCTGGGAATTGAACTCGGGACCTCAGAGACTGCAGCGCAGTGCTCTACCAACTGAGCTAAATCCCAGCCCAGTGGGTCTATAGGACACTGTATAAAGATTTGTTCTGGGCATTAACCACTTGTTTCTTGCCAACTTCCCACCAGGAGTTGTTGCTCCAGTGCAAGGAACCGCATTTGACCTGAGAAAGCCCGTGGAGCTTGGAAAACACCTGCAAGAGTTCTGCATCAACGGTTTTGACCACAATTTCTGTCTGAAGGGGTCTAAAGAAAAGCATTTTTGTGCCAGGTCAGGTGCTTTTCACTTACCACCTCTGTAGGGGAGAAGAGACACCAATGCCCACCTGAGCAGCTTTTCCCATGGCCATATCAATAACATTTACTATGCATTTACTGTGTGTGTGTGTGTGTGTGTGTGTGTGTGTGTGTTGCTGGGAACTAAACCCAGGGCCTCAGTGCATGCTAAGCAAGCATTCTATCAACTGAGCTAAACACCACCCACATCCCATGTCTTTTCACAGCTCCCATGTCACAAGCGAACTCTGTAAAATCCGTCTCCCCTATGCTGTGGCTTTATCTGTGGGCTGCCTACTCAGCATTCCCTCTCTCCCCATCTCTACCTGGTATTTAAGGCCCATTTCCTCTCAGAAGCCCTGATTCCTTTGTACTGTTCCCCTCTGCCTTCATTGGCCTTCCAGAGCCCTTTGTCCTTTCTCAACCTCTGCCCCATGCCCTGCTCACTCCCAGGTGCAACTTTTACTGCCCCAGCCTCTCGTTTGATAAACATTTGTATGCATGCTCTCTCCTCACTAAATTCCTGATTTCTCAGGACCTTTCGTCTTTATGAATCTCTACTTCTGTTCTAACACCGAGTACCATGCTCAGCACTAGCAAGTAATCAAGGCATGTTTGTAGAGTCAATGGAATTTAAAGACAGCAGAGGCATGGCACCATGGTGTATGCTTGAAATCCCAGCAACTTGGAGGCTGAGACAGGGGGATCGCAAGTTTGAGGACAGAAGCAGCCTGTGTGATTTAGCAAGGCCCTGTCTCAAAATAAAAAGTTTTTAAAAGGGGCTGAAAGTTCAGCTCAGTAATAGAGCACTTGCCTCGCATAAGCAAGGGCCTAGGTTCGACACCCCAGTACTGAAAAAAAGGCAGAAAAAATGATTTGAACTCTAATAAAGACAGGAAGAATGTCACAACCTTCTGCTCCTCAGAAAGCACCAAGGTCCCCTGTATTCCTCTCACTAGTGCTGCCTTTCCCTTGTATGCCTCTTAGGTTTAGGTTCATCTCCCCATTGTCCCCACCTGAGGAGTCCCTCTGACTCCCCACTGATTTAAATCCTGGCCCTCTTCCTCCTTCATATCTTTCCATGAGCCTCTTGGTTGGCAACACACTGTGTTTTAAGTATTTCATGTGTGTGATTTGCCTTCTTTTCTATATCACTTTATAGCAAGTACAGAATCAGGAAGGAGTTCCACCTCTATAGAGACCTAGATTTAAAAAGAAAAAAAAAAAAAAAAAAAAAAAGACTCAGTGACTCAATGGAAACCCACAGTAGGACTGTTCTAGGAGAGACCTAAAACTAGCTGACTTAAACCTCTGGGACAAGGGCAGTTGAATTCAGAAAATATTATTTTTCTTTTCTTCTTTGCAGTACTAGGAGGCTTAACCAAGGGCCTCATGCATACTTTGCACATGCTCCACCACTAAGCGGCACCCTTAGCCCCTTTTTATTTATTTATTTATTTATTTATTTATTTTTTATTTATTTTTTTTTTTTGTGGTACTGGGGGTTGAACCCTGGGCCTTGTGCTTGCATGCTCTGCAAGTGCTGGACCACTGAGCTGCACCCCTGGCTCATTTTTTTGCTTTTTGAGACAGGGTCTCACTAAATTACACAGACTGCCTCTGGTCTCAAACTTGCAATCCTCCTGCCTCCGCCTCCCAAGCAGCTGGGATTACAGGTGTGCGCCACCGCGCCCGGCTCCCCTTTTTAATTTTTTAATCTTTAGACACTGTCTTGCTAAATTACACAGGCTGCCTCTAGCCTCAAACTTGCAATCTTCCTGCCTCTACCTCCTGAGTTGCTGGGATTACAGGCGTAGGCCACCACATCTGGCTCATCTCGTCTTTCTTAAGACATGGCTGGTTGTCTTACCAGACCAAATTGTTGTTGTTGTTAGGTGCCATCGAGTCGTGTCCAACTCATAGCAACACTCATAGGGTTTTCAATGGCTGTTTCGGGATTGCCTTGGGAGTGGGTTGCCACGTCCTTCTCCCATTTTTGCGGTGCTGGGAATCGAACTTGGGACCTCAGAGACTGCAGAGCAGCACTCTACCAACTGAACTAAATCCCAGCCCACCAGACCAAATTGTTGTTGTTGTTGTTGTTAGGTGCTGTCGAGTCGGTATCCGACTCATAGCAACCCTCTGTACAACAGGGGAAACACTATTGTCAGTGCTTCTCTGCTGTTCATAGGGTTTTCAATGGCAGATTGATTTTTGGGAGGAGGTTGCCAGGTCCTTCTCCCAATAGAGAGCTCCAACTCTATGAAAAAAGAATTTCAGCCCCATGAGCTGGGGATGTGGCCCAGTGATATAGTACTTAGCATGCATGAGGCTCTGGATTTGATACCCAGCACCACCAACAAAAAAAGAATCTCAAAGTTCACAAAGCCAAACATGGTAGTGCTTGCCTGTAATCTCAGCACTCAAAAGGCTGAGGCAGGAGGATCAACACATGTTTGAGGCCAGCCTGGTCTCTAATGAGTTCCAGGGCCAGCCTGGGCTACACAGCGAGAACATGTCTAAAAAAAAAAAACAAAAACAAAAAACTGAAGGAAAGAAGGAAAGATGGAAGGAAGGAAGAGAAAGAAGAAAGAGAAAAGGAAGGAAGGAAGAGAAAAGGGAAGGAAAGAAGGAAGGAAGGAGAAAAAGGAAGAGGATGGAAGGAAGGAAGGAAGCTGGGGAGGGAGATCCTTCCAGGATCCTAAAAACTGCATCTCTCCAACCTGGCTATTCCCTCCCTGCTGTACTCCCAGCTGGCTGGGGTCAGTTTGCTTTGCCATTCTCCAAAGAAGCTAAGATCAGAGTGAGAAGTTGCTGTTGAGGATCCTCAAAACCTACTCATGCCTCACCTAGGAAGTTTTGAGAATTTCCAGCATGTTCCTCCTACCTTTATTTCCTCCATACTTTTTCCCCTGTCTCAAAGCTGCTTCCCAGCTTCTACCCCTACCTGCCTGCTTTTCTGCCCTAGGCTCATATGTGGCTTGTCTTTATCCCCAGGGCGCATCATGCTGGAAGTGGGCGGGTGTTAGAAGTCTACACCACCCAGCCAGGCATCCAGTTTTACACAGGCAACTTCCTGGATGGCACACTGAAGGGCAAGAGTGGAATGGTCTATCCCAAGCACTCTGGCTTCTGCCTGGAGACGCAGAACTGGCCTGACGCTGTCAATCAGGTAAAGCTGGCTTGTGAGAGTGGTGTTGAATCCAAGGTCACATTATATGACATATCACGCTCGTCATGCTGTGTGATTCAAGTCTGTGTTTGTTCTCTTCATGTCATGCTAAACACAGAAACTTGGTCGCTGACTGAAATGGAAATAGCTCAAATTTTGTACTCTAAAACCTTTATTCAAGTTAACAGTTTCTTGTCAATACTCCTTCATTTTCTGCAACCACATTTTTAAGAGGATCCTCCATATCTTTTCTTCCCATTTGCCCCCTCATAACTTTCTTCCCAGCCCTTACTTAGAGTGGTGCTCCTCAAAGGGCCGGGCCATGGTAAGAAGCTTGGACCTTGCGCCTGAAAATAAATCAACATGCTGCTTCCTCCAGCAAGTCTTGCTTTGACAAAATGTGCTTGGGGGTGTAGATTTGCATTTTGGCCCAAGTTCTTTGCCTCACAGCAAACCAGTAATACACCATTCCCACATCAGCATTGGTGCATAAAGTACTGGTCTAGAGAACAGTCCTGAAGCACACCTGCTTGGTTGATGGTGAGACGTGGGCAGGCAAAGTGTAACTGTATTGTTTTCCCCTTCCCAGCCCCACTTCCCTCCTGTGCTGCTGAGTCCTGGGGAGGAGTACAACCACACCACCTGGTTCAAGTTCTCTGTGGCTTAAGGATGACTGAAGACACGACCTGGCGCAGGGCCAGGCTGCGAACCAGGCTGCCTCGTGTCCAGAGATGAGGTGAAGATTTAGATCCCCTCAAAAGGGATCCTGTGTGTTAAATCATAGAAATGGTAGCTGTCATGATAATCCACCTGGATATTAATTTCCTTTACCAACAACTGGCTCCGGGCCATGGCTAATGACCAGCTCTGTTCTCTGTGTGCTTTGGAGTGCGAGTGACCCTAACCACCAGTGCCATCATCTAGGGCCCAACCCTAGCCCAGAAATGGTGCCCAAGACGCTTGTGCTGTTGTAGGCTTAATGTCTCGGTCACCATGTCTCATTCTTTCTTACTTTTCACCCTCTTTCTTAATGCTATTCTCTCATTGCTTTCTCCTCCTGTCTCTTCCTCCTCCTCCTTTACATCAAACCACCCACCAGGACCTAGTAGAATTTTAAAGTAGGACTTGAGTTCAGGTCATACAACTTTGAGTCCCTGTCCCCTTTGCCTCTACTTCAGCCTGCCAGAGCATTCCCAGGGTCACTGAAGGGCAAGAAAGGGTCTGACCCCTGCTCAGTTAGAGCCAGCCTTTCTTGTCAGATTCACTTTTAGAAGAAAGATAAGGATGAGACTTTTTAGCCTTCAATGTGATGTGACTTAGAGTGAGAAAGGCCAGCCCAGCCAAAGCATGGGAATAGGGCTAGGCATTGGAGAAAGGAGCCGAGTGAGGTACCTCCCCTCTCACGATGCAGGGGAGGACTACACTTTGGCACACTGAGAGTAGATGTGTTGTGTAGATGAGGCTGAAGGCTTTTTTCCTGGATAATCAAATCATCAATGATGGGTTTGGGCTAGTGCTTTTTAAAGAAATGTACACATTATCTACTTTAATCAGTTGAAATAAAACCAAAATCTGCATCTTCAGAAGACTCCAGTTCCTTCACTCATCTCTTAAGTGTCAGGCAGACTTTGGGAAATGGCCCAAGTATATGGTATGGGCTCTGGATTCCATGTTCAATAGGAGCCTCAGCATCTTTGTAGAAGAAAGTTACCTAACTGGGCCTATTGGGCTTCCATGGCTCCTCCTTTTTTACAACCAGTAATAAACAGGATACTATTTTCTTAAATTCATTTCAGCATGGGTTTTCAAAGAGATTCAAGATGTGATATATAAGATGTAGTGTGTTCTCTCAGAGATAGCACTGCCTCTCTGGGAGAGACAACACTAAGAAATGTGTAACCCTTAGATGTAGAATATCGCTCTATGACAGAGCTGGGATCGCGGAGCACTAACCTGGGTCTTCCCGGCTTTACTTTGCCTGTTTTCTCATCTGTGAGACAAAGGGGTCAGACTATCTGGGAGATGAGTAGACATATGCAGGGCAGGACCTAAAGCCAGGCCACTAGTCAAGGTGGCTCAGGCCCACCCTATGATTATGAGGCAGGAAAGGGTGGACCACAAAAGCTCAAGCTGGCCAGAGCACTGAACAACAGAAGCTGGAGGCCTGGAACTGTAGCCCTAGTTCTCTTCCTTGCTGTGTTTGAGCAACATAGAAGCCAAACCAGCTCACGGTTTTGAGCTCCCAACAATTTTTATTTCTATTACACATCCTTCTTCTAGGATCCTCTGGACAATTAAATTCTAACTATTAACCATCTTCTCAGGATTCCCCTCCATTAATTCTCACTTCATTATAATGATTGTGTGTTTGAATGGATGATTTCATCAAACCCTGGCAACTCTGTAAGGTAGGTGGTGAAATCTTTGTGTAGAATAAGTCACTGGCTAGAGACAATCACATGGCTAGAAAGAGGCAAATTCAGAGCACATGTCCATATCCTTTGATAATAAGACCTACTGGCACTATGCAAAAAAAATAAAAAGAAATTTTTGAAAAAAGGTTTTCCTCTCAGGAAAAATCTAAGATTCATAATATACAGTGTTGGTTAAGTGGGGACTGTCTACCCAATCACCATTGGTAGAAACATAAGTTAGTACAACTTTGATGGAGGGAAATTTGATAGACTCTATTAAAATTGACAGACTTGCAAAACTCATGCTGTAACAATTCCACATCTAGAAATATCATATAGAAATACTAGTATAAAAACAGGTGAACATAACCCAAATATGCATAGTTTTACTATATATTACTCAAAAAGTTCCATAAACCTTGTAACCAAAAGTGATGTAACAGTTGCATAATGGAAAAAGCCAATGCTGTATTACTCTGTAACCCACCATCATTTACAAAGGAAGGGTGAAAAAAGAAAAAAAAATAAAGTTTGTAAATCCATCATAGAAAAAAAAAATACTAGTATATGCCATGCACCATGGTGCATGCCTGTAATCTTAGCTACTCAGGAGGTGGAGGTAGGAGAGTTTTGAGTTTGAGGCCAGAGGCAGCCTGCACAACTTAGCCAGACCCTGTCTCAAAATAAAAAAGGGATGCAGGATGTAACTCAGTGGTAGAGCGTTTGCCTAGCATTTTCAAGTGCCCATTTTCAGTCCTTCGTACTTCAGTAAAACGAAAGAAAACGAAAGAAAAGGAAAAAGAGAAAGGGGAAAGAAGAAAGGAATGAACGAATGAATGAAGAGAAAGAGAAATGGACAGACTGCCCAGCATAAATGTGTAAAGACAAATATTCAGACAAGGGTGTTCACTGAAATCTAATTGGTAATAATGAAGACATTTAGAACTACCTAATGCCATCAATGCCTGCAGCTATACCACTGTGGTGTCCGATCCCATCAGATCTCAGAAGCTAAGCAGGGTCAGGCCTGGTTAGTGCTTGGGTGGAAGACATCCCAGGAATACCAGGTCCTGTAAGCTTGGGAGAAGAACTTGGCAGCCCACCCCCAAAACCATCAGCTATTGAAAACCTTATGAATAGCACTGACAATAGTGCTGTGGTGTGGCAGTGTCAGGTAGTGTTTCATTTGTTGTACACAGGGTGGTTATGAGTCGGTTCCGATTCAACAGCACCTAACACCACCACAATGCCATCAATCCATACAATGGGATCCTATGTGGTCTTTAAAACAAATAGGGTCAATAATATGTATAATGTCTTGCTTTTGTAAAACAACACAAAAGTTTACTTATATTTGTAAAATATGGAGGGGCACACCAAATTATTAACAATAGTGACTGCTGGGAAGTAAAGTTTGAAGGGGAAGAAAGAACTTTTACTTTTTACTTTATTGTTATAGTTTCAGTTGCCAAACACAAACATCCTCCTCTTGCAATTTGAAAAATTTAGATCACTAAAATGATAGGAAGTCACTGTCATTTTTTAAAAGTAATTTCAAACGTATAGGAAAGTTGAAAGAACAGTACAAACAACATATTTTTCACGCAGAGATCTCATTCAAATTTTACCACGTACCTCAATAATGTCCTTCCTAGCAAAAGGGTCCAGTTTGGGCTGTGGTGTATCTCAGAGATAAAGCACTTGGTTAGGAGGCATGAGGCCCTGTGTTTGATCCCAAAACATTATAGAAATGTGGGGGGAAGGGGAGGATCAGGATCACAAATTGTCTGTCCTTAATCTCCTTTAATCCAGCATAATTCCTTAGTCATCCCTTGACCTTTATGACCTCAATATATTTTGAGGACTGCAGTAATTTGCAGAAATGTCCCTCCACTGGGATTTGTCTGATAATTCCTCATGATTGGATTCATATTGTACGTGTTCAGCAGGGGCTGGGGATGTAGCTTGGTGGCAGAGTCCTTGCCTTGCATATGCAGGGCCTTGAGTTTAATCCCCAGTTCTGTAAAAACAAACAGAGCTGGGCATACCTCTATAACCCCAGCATGCAGGAGGCTGAAGCAGGAGGATCACAAGTTAGAGGCCAGCCTGGTCTACATAGTGAATTCCAAGGCCAGCCTGGGTTATATAGGTTATGTAGTAGTGTTTTGTATTAAATCAAAAACAAAACCCAAACATGTTCTGCAGTGATTTCACAGAAATACTGTGCTCAGCACAGGACAGCCTATCGTGTGATGGACGTGCTCAGCTGTCTTCTCACAAGTGACGTTTGCTTTGTTCCCTTGGGTAAGATGCTGTCTGCAGCTCTTTCCACTGGTTACCACTGTATACGTTAGCCAAGGGGGATGGGGTTTAGCACAGTTGGTAGAGTGCTGCTTTGCACTCTGAGGCAATGGATTCAATCCCTAGTACCGCAAAAACAGGAGGAGAACCTGGCAATCCACTCCTAAAACAATCAGCCATTGAAAACCTCATGAGGGCCACTATGAAGTTAAAGAACTAAACACATTTCAAAGGGCCCCTCGAGAAGACAAAACCAAATATTATAAAGACATATGCAAAGAGATGGAGATAGGAAACCAAAAGAGAAGAAGATACTTTTTCTCAAGCTTAAGGAATTGAAAAAATTCAAGCCTCAAGTGGCAATAGTAAATAGTACTACAGGGAAAATACTAAACTACACAGGAAACATCAAAAGAAGCCAGAAGGAATACACAGAGTCACTATACAAAAAACAAAAAAAAACAAAAAACAAAACAAAACTGTGGATGACCAGCGATTTCAAGAGGTTGTATATGATCAGGAATCAATGGTACTGAAGAAAGAAGTAGGAGCTACCTTGAGGGAATTGGCAAAACACAAGGCTCCAGGAACTGATGGAATACCAATTGAGATGTTTCAACAAACAGATGTAGCACTGGAGAAGCTTACTTGTTTATGTCAAGAGATTTGGAAAACAGCTACCTGGCCCACTGACTGGAAGAGATACATATTTGTGCCTATTCCCAAGAAAGGGGATCCAACCGAACGTGGAAATTATCGAATGATATCATTAATATCAAATGCAAGTAAAAGTTTGCTGAAGATCATTCAAAAGCAACTGCAGCAGTATATAGACAGGGAACTGCCAGAAAATCAAGCTGGATTCAGAAGAGGGCCTGAAAGCAGGGACATCATTGTTGATGTCAGATGGGTATGAGCCAGAACAGAAAGGTATCAGAAAGATGTCTATGTTTTATTGACTATGCAAAGGCATTTGTGGATAATAAATTATGGATAACATTATGAAGAATGGGAATACCAAACCACTCAATTGTACTCATGAGAAATCTGTACATGGACCAGGAGGCAGTCAATCGAACAGAATAAGAAAACACTGCCTGGTTTAAAGTCAAGAGAGGTGTGCATCAGGGCTGTATCCTTTCACCATACCTCTTCAATCTCTGTGCTGAGCAAATAATCTGAGAAGCTGGACTTTATGAAGAAGAATGTGGCATCAGGATTGAAAGAAGACTGATTAACAACCTGCACTACACAGATGACACAACTTTGCTTGTTGAAAAGTGAAGATTTGAAATATTTACTAATGAAGATCTAAGAACACAGCCTTCAGCATGGATTGTGCCTCAACATCAACACGAATCCTTATAACTAGGTCAGTATGCAACTTCATGATAGATAAGAGAATAGATGGAGGTTGTCCAAGATTTTGCTTTACTTGGTTCTATAATAAACACCCAAGGAAGCAGCAATCAAATCAAAAGACGCATTGCATTGGAAAAAGCTGTCGCAAAAGACCTCCTTAAAGTGTTAAGCCTACAGCCATAGCACTGTGGCTTCCGATCCCATCAGATGTCGGAAGCTAAACAGGGTCAGGCCTGGTTAGTACTTGGATGGGAGATCGCCAGGGAACACCAGCTGTTGTATGCTTGGAAAAAGGACCAGGCAACCCACTCCCAAAAAATCAGTCCACATTGAAAACCCTATGAATAGCAAAGAAGCACTGACAATAGTGTTTCACCTGTTGTACACAGGGTCATCACTGAGTCAGATACCAACTTGACAGCACCTAACAACAAAGTGTTGAAAAGTAAAGATGTCACAGTGAAGACCAAGGTGCACCTGACTCATGTCACGGTATTTTCAGTTGGATCATACGGTTGCGAAAGCTGGACACTGAATAAGGGAGGCAGGAAAAGAATTGATGCTTTTGAATTATGTTACTGGAGATGAATATTGAATATACCATGGACTGCCAAAAAAACCAACAGATCTGTCCTAGAAGTACAGCCAGAGTGCTCCTTGGAAGCAAGGATGGCTAGACTGCGTCCTACATATTTTGAACATGTTGTCAGAAGGGACCAGTCCCTGGAGGACATGTTTGGGCAGGTCAATGAAAAAAGGAAGACCCTCAACCAGATGGATTGACACAGTCTCTGCAACAATGGCCTTAAACACAAAAAAGACTGTGAGCCAGGCGCAGTGGCGCATGCCTGTAATCCCAGCAGCTGGGGAGGTGGAGGCAGGAGGATCGCAAGTTCGAGACCAGAGGCAATCTGCGTAATTTAGCAAGACCCTGTCTCAAAAAGGAAAAATATGGGCTGGCGGTGCAGCTCACTGGTCCAGCACTTGCAGAGCATGCAAGCGCAAGGCCCTGGGTTCAAACCCCAGTACCTTAAAAAAAAAAAAAAAGATTGTGTTCCTGGCACAAATTCAGGGAGTGTTTCATCCTGTTGTACACAGAGTTGCTATGAGTTGGACCTGACTCGATGGCACCAAGAGGTCTCAGGTAAAATATTAAGCTGACGATAACCCATGTAGCAGTTTCATTAATTTTTCAATGCAAGGTTGTAATATTTGATGTGCCAGAATTCATTTAGGAAGCACCAAAGAAAAAAAGTATTTTCTTAACCACAAGGAAACTAACCTCTATAAATTCCCAATTTAAAGGTCTCTAAACTTGAAAATATATTTATCAGCTAAATACTGTACTATCTCAATCTATTCTGAAAAAGAGTTGTTTTTACATTAAGCTAAGTTTACTATAGCCCAGGTAGGGATATTCACTTGTAGGACTTTAAAAGGAGTTATAGTAACACACATCTGTAATCCCAGTACTCAGGTGGGGCTAAAGCAAGATGGACTCTTGTCTCAAAAATAACAAACAAGCCAACAAAAAGACTAAGATGTTATACCATGAAAGTTGAACTATTGTAGCCATTAGGTAACCAATGACAGTTCCATCTTGGAAGACTAAAGGAAGTTTAGTGTCAAATACTGCATGGTGGGGCTAGAGATGTAGCTTCATCACACACCAAATTTAAACATTTACAAAAACAAGAACCTGAAAAAGTACAAGATGATTCCATTTCAAAACAGCTCTGAGTTAGCTCACTGATAGACACCCTGAGCAAAACTCAACCTCTGAGCTAAAAGATTTATGGACAAGAAGTTACTGAAATTAAATAGTAGCAGTCATGTCCAAGGAATTTTGCAAGGATTTGATCCCTTTATGAATCTTGTTACACATGAATGTGTGAAAACGGCAGCTAGCGGGCACCGGTGTAATACTGGAATAGTGGTAATATGAGGAAACTGCATCATCATGTTAGAAGCCTTGTAATGAGCTGGGAGCAGTGGTGCATGCCTATAATCCCTGTGACTTTGGAGATAGAGGCAGGAGGATCACAAATTTGAGGCCAGAGGCAACTTTATAACTTAGCAAGACCCTATCTCAAGATTAAAAAAAAAGGGGGGGGGGTGCAGCTCAGTGGTAGAGTACTTGGAAAGTATGGAAAAAGCCCAGGTGTAGCACCCCAAAAAAAAAAAAAAAAAAAAAAAAAAAAAAAGCCTTGGGATGAATATAAATAATTGCTGTTCAACAGACATATGTTCCCTCTCCAAACAGCCTATTTTACTGTACTGTAAAAATCAGGTGCCATGACACATGCCTGTAATTTCAGCAACTTTGGAGGTTGAGGTTAAGATTGTGGGTTCTAGGACACAGGCAACCTGGGCAATTTAGTGAGACTCTGTCTCAAAAATTAAAAGTGGGGGGGTGGCTAGGAATGTGGCTCTGTAGTAGAGCATTTGCCTAGCATGTGCAAAACTCTGGGTTAGGTTCTTAGCACCACAAAAAAAAAAAAAAAAAAAAAAAAAATTTAAAGGGGAGGCTACAGGGTGTAGCTCCTTGGTGGAGAATTTGCCTAGCATGCATGAGGCCCTGGGTTCAACTCCTAGGACTGAAAAAAATGAGCAAAAAAAAAGAAGTCAGGTCATAAAATTCTGGGCCTGGTGGGACAACTCCTATAATCCCAGCACTTGAGCACTTCGAAGACTGAGGGACAAGATCTCAAGTTCAAGGCTATGTAGGACTACATAGTACTACCTTGTCTCGAAAAATAATTAATTAATTAAAATAAGATCCAACAACTATATGCTATCTATAGAGACTTACCTTACTTCAAATACTTTAAGATATATTACTATGTGCAGAAATGCTTCATAATGATAAAACAACACATTAGCAAGATAAAACAATTACAAATTTATGTACTTAATTACAGACCCTTCAGATGCTTTGACATAATAATTATGGCCAGAAGCTTTGCTTGGAGTTGCCTTATTGCTGGACATACTTATTAGCTCTCCTGTTAAATACTACTTCAAATAGAATTTTACCTTTTTTTTAAGATAAGTGTTTCTTTGAGCACAGTGACCTCTACTGGTACTAATAGAAACTAAAACGCAGTTTCTGCCTGCTTCATAGTAATGTTCCATCCAGCAAGGGGTCATTTGGTTAGAGGGGATCAAAGAAAACTGGAGGATACACAGAACTCTAACTGAATCACATGAATGCTACTTTCCTTATCATCATGGCAATAAACCAGGATAATCTGACAGTTCACAATATTGAACTAGGGTCAATGTTTTCCATCCTAGCTGCATACTAGGATCACCAGGGGAGGTTTTTAGACTAGTAATACACAAGCTTCCCCTGCAGTGATTTTGTATCATTAGAATGTGTTTAAGCTGCCTAGATGATCCTATTATACCACCAGGGATGAGAACAACTGCCCTAGATTGAAAGCTTCCCCTGAAGATTATATTCACCAATAATGTGGTAAATGCATAAATGTGTTTAGCTAGAATTTAATCCCTAATTCACAAGCACTTCCTCAAGGAATGAGTCACAAAGAGTCTTCGAGACCAGAAGTATGTCTTGGTAAACCGGCCCTGGCAATCCTACCAATTATCTTAGCACCTAAGATCTTCAGGGATAATCATTTCAAAGATTATATAAAGTTGAAGACAAATGTCTAAACCACAAGTTGGAAAATATTTTTTATACAATGAAAATGAGTAAATACTTTTGGCTTTGTGGGACTTACGCGTCTGTTTTAATGACTCAACTCTGGTATCACAGAACAAAATACCATGGATGGTAAGTAAACAAATGGTCATGGCTCTGTTCCAATAAAGCTTTAAGGATTCTACAATTTGAATTTCACATAATTTTCATATCATAAAATGTTATGCTTTTGATTTTTCAACCACTTAAAAATGTAAAACTGATCTTAGTTTCTTAGCTATATGGAAACAGCAGCAGGCCAAATGTGGCCTACAGGCCATAGTTAGTTTATCCTTGGTTGTACAAGATTAAAACTTTTTTTTCTCTTGACTTATCATTCAGCACTTCTGACACCAGATGTGTTTCCCCATACATCAAGCAATTCTGCAGGAGATAACCAGTATCCTCTTATTTAATTCAATTCTGACGCTATCTGCCAGCAGATAGTGTCAGATTCTACAGTTTGAGGACTCAGCTCCACAAGAACACCCTGTACTTCAGATATCCATTGAAAGTAGCAGGTTGTCACCTATACTTCTGACTGGCTATAAATTGGGATTTCCAGGACCGCCTCCTTGGGTTCCATTAATTTGCTAGAACAGCTTCCAAAACTCAGGGAAATACTGTACTTGAATTTACCCATTTATTATAAAGGACATTAGAAAGGATACACAAACACTGGACGGGAGCACTCAATATGGAAAGGCATGTAGGAAGGAGCACAGAGCCTCCATGCATTCTCTAGGCTCACCACTTTCCAGGCACCTTATGTTCAGCAGTATGCGAGCTCTCTGACCCTATCCTTTTGGGTTTTTAATGGAGGCCTCATTAGGCACGATTAATTAAATCACTGGCCATTGGTTATCAATGCAATCCTCTGCCCTTCTCCCATCCCTGGAAGTTGGGAGGTCCCAATGGTCTAATTATTCCCTTTCCAGTGACCAGACCCCATCTTGAAGCTACCTAGGGATCCCCAGACATCTGTCAACCTATTGTTGTTGTTAGGTGCCGTCGAGTCGTATCCGACTCATAGCAACCCTCATAGGGTTTTCAATGGCAGATTGTTTCGAGATTGCCTTGGGAGTGGGTTGCCACATCCTTCTCCCATTTTTGCAGTGCTGGGAATAGAACTTGGGACCTCAGAGACTGCAGAGCGGTGCTCTACCAGCTGAGCTAAACCCCAGCCCCCGTCAACATATTAGCATACAAAAAAAAATTACCTTATCACTCTGGAGATTCCAAGGATTTGGAAGGGGTTTTAGCTTTTTGCCAGGATATGAAAGGAAAACTAAATACCTATCTCACAATAATTGTACTGACCTAAACAAAAAGAGAGAACATAAACATTAAAGCATAGTATACACATCTTATCAGGCAAAGAAAGCAGTGCATTCTTATTACAGATGCCCAGGAACTCTCATGATGGTCTTCCTGACATGGGCTGAGGTAAAATGGCCACCTACCTTCCGCTGTGCTGTATTTATTTTCTTTATGGACTTTTTTTTTTTTTTTTTTTTGTCTGTCTTGAAACCTTGTTTTCTAAAATCTAGATTTCTTAAAGCTATATTACAACCCAAAATAAAAAACTAACATGAGTCTTTGTATTAAGATCATATCCAGCTACTATCTAACCTTAGTCTAAATTAAAAAGCACAATCCAGAAAATCTAGAGGTAGACTGGATATTAGACAGCTGATAGTCATATGAAATGGAAGCTGGCCCAGTATCTTGACCTTGAGCCAGGCTGATGTGCCTGGGCTCACCAGTTCTTGGTGAGTCTGTACCCCTTCTGCAGATAACTTTCTGCACAGGAATTACCCTTTCTGAGCAGAACTCTCAGAGTAGAATTCCGCCCAAATGAGAGAAAAACCTAGTGCTAAAGTTGCAAATTACAGCTGGACACTAAACATAGACAAAGGATCTCAATCCTCTGAAGGCTGATGCAGACAGTCTTACAGACAACTAAAAGGAAAACATCAGCTTTTAGTTGAAATAGTGATTACAAAGGTCTCAGGAAAAAGAAGAGGTTCTAATTTATATGCTTAGCTTATAAAAATTCATTAAACTTGCACTATTATAATTCATTCATCTAGCCAAGCAGTGTGGTGCACACCTGTACTCCCAGCAATTCAGGAAGCAGAGGCAGGACAGCAAGTTTGAGGCCAGAGGCAGCCTGTGTAACTTAATGAAACTGTTTCAAGATAAAAAATTTTACATAAGTGGGGGTGCAGCTCAATGGTAAAGCACTTGCAAAGTATATGCAAGGCCCTGGGATTAGCCCAGGCCTAGTACAAAAAAAAAAAAAAAAAAACACCTCATCATCCATCATTTTTCATTAAGTGTTAATAAGTTATACGCAATAAAGAAATAGAATATCTGGTTCCTATCACACTTTGTTTTGTGGTGACTTACATGCAGATAACGGCCTGTAGGCATACCACTGTGGTGTCTGATCCCATCAGATCTTAGAAGCTAAGCAGGGTTGGGCCTGATTAGTATTTGGATGGGAGACAACGTGGGAATACTGTGTGCTGTAGGCTTGAGAGGACCTGGCAGCCCACTCTCCAACAGTCACTGAAAACCTTATGAATAGCAAAGAAGCAATGCCATAGTGCTGGGCATGGGACAGTGTCAGAGTGTTTGGTCTGTTTTACATAGGGTTGCTATGAATTGGACCCGACTCAACAGCACCTAACAATAATTAGAAACAACCCTCATATCTATCAGTAGGGAACTGTTTAAATTTCTGTTAAATCTTTTCCTCAAAAACCCTCAAGGGAGCAGAGACAAGTCCATTAAAAAAAATGAGCCAAAGACCTTTAGCAGATGCTTTTTTTTTTTGAGACAGTCTCACTGTGTAGCTTAGGCTGGCCTGAAACTCACTACGTAGACCAAGCTGGCTTCAAACTGGCATTGATTCTCCTGCCTCAGCTTCTCAAGTGTTGGGATTACAGGTGTGTGCTACCATACTTGGCTCTAAGGATCCTTCAACAAAGAAAATGATAAGCACACAAGGTGCTCCATGTCACATGCTGATCAGAGAAATGCAAAATAAGATACCAGCTGGAGAACTGGCTCAGTGGTAAAGCACTTGCTTAGCATGTGAGGCCCAGGGTTCAATCCCCAACACTGCAAAAAAACAAGAAAACAAGATACCACTACATACCTATTAGGATGGCCAAAATCCAGAACACTGTCACCAAAACACTTGTGAGAATGTGAGCAACAAAAACCCAACTTCACTGCTGGTGGGAATGTAAAATCATAAAGCCTCTCTGGAAGACAATTTGGCAGTTTCTTATAAAACTATTCTTATCATGTAGTCCAACAATCACGCTCCTTGGCATTTACCCGTGAAGAATTGCACTTATGTCCCCACAAAAGCTTCCCCTGGCAGCTTTATTCATAATTATTTAAAACTTGGAAGTAATCAAGACATCCTTCGCAGGTAAACAGAACTGTGGAACATCCATCCAGACAACTGAGTATTACTTAGCACTGTTAAGTGAGCGATCAAGTGGAGGAAACTTAAATACCTATTACTAGGTGAAAAAAGCAAATCTGAAAATGTTGCATACGATTCCAACTACTCTATAACATCCTGGAGAAACAATGGAGACAGTAAAAAGATGAGTGATTACCAGGGTTTGGCAGGGAAGGATGAAAAGACAAAGCAGAGAAGTGCTCTAACAGGACTACTCTGTATGATACCGTAACGGTGGACACCCATCAATACACATTTGTCCAAATCCACAGAATGTACCACTCCTAAGAGTGAGCCCTAATATAAATTTTGGGTAGTAATCCATCAATGTAGATTCACCAATGTTAACATACCACTCTGGTGAAGGATGGTGATATTAGGGCACCCTATACAAGTGTTAAGTGGGCTGGGATTTAGCTCAGTTGGTAGAGCGCTGCTCTGCAGTCTCTGAGGTCCCGAGTTCAATTCCCAGCACCACAAAAATGGGAGAAGGACCTGGCAATCCACTCCCAAGGTAATCCGGAAAGAGTCAGCCATTGAAAACCCTATGAGGGTTGCTATGAGTCGGATACGACTCGACAGCACCTAACAACAACAACAACAACACAAGTGTAAGAGCAGGAGACGTGGGAAATCTTGCATTTCTTCCTCAATTTTACCAGGAAACCAAAACTGCTGGGGGGGTAAAAAAATTATGAAAAGCTCCAAGGGGAAAAATGGGTCCTTTCCAAGACCTACAAGATCCTGTATACTCAGTTATCTTGCATCCCCTTTCCATGCTTTTTCTTCCCACTCTCTCACTTCATATTGGGCACCTTTGCACTCCATCCCAAATTACTTCAGGGCCTTTGTACTTACTGTACTCCTTGACTACAATTTTCCCCAGAAATGAATGTTGCTCACTCCATCACTTGCTCAAATGTTACTATCAGAAGCCTCTTTATACCACCCTTCACAAAACAGTAACCAAGTCCCATCCTTCCTGCCCCGTTTTATTACTCTCCATATCACTTGCTGCTGCTGCTGCTGCTGCTGCTGTTAGGTGCCATCAAGTTGGGTCTAACTCATAGTGACCCCTATGTACAAAAGACAAAACACTACTGGACACTGCCATTCCAGCACTATCATCAGTGCTGCTCTTGCTGATTATTGGGTTTTCAGTGGCTGATAGTTTTTGGGAGTGCACTCCTAGGTCCTTTTCTCAAGCCTACAGCACCCAGTATTCCCAGGCAGTCTCCCATCCAAGTAATAACCAAGCCCAATCCTGCTTAGCTTCTGAGATTTGACAAGACTGGACACTAGGGTGGTAGAGCTATAGGCATATCATATTACTCACCTAATATTTGCTTGCCTACAGCCGTAACACTTTGTGGCATCCGATACCATCAGATCTGGGAAGCTAAGCAGGGTCAGGCCCGTTAATAATACTTGGATGGGAGACTGCCTGGGAATGCCAGGTGCTACAGGTTTAGAAGGACCGGGGAGCCCACTCCGCCATAAAAAAGTCAGTTATTCAAAACCCCATGAATAACAGAAAAGCACGAATAATAGTGCCAGGTATGCCACAGTGTCATGTACTGTTTCATCTGTTGTACATGAGGTCATTGAGTCACTCCTGACTCAATGGCACCTAACAACATTGGCTCATTTTTCTCTCCAGAGCGCCTCAAAAAAAATTTTTTTTCACTTTTGAATCAAGGCTCACAGTAATACCATGGCATACCGAAAAGGCACAGGCTTACTGTATAAATTATGCAATACCCAGTCAATTAAATAGAATACAGGGCTGGGGGTTTACCTCAATTGGTAGAGTGCTTACTCTGCACTGAGGCCCTGGGTTCAATCCCTAGCAGAATGGGAAAAGGACCTGGCAACACACTCCCAAAACAACCTTAAAAACAATCTGCCATTAAAAACCCTATGAACAGCAGAGAAGCACTGACATAGTGCCAGTCATGGCACAGTATTCTGTTTTATTCTGTTGTACATAGGGTCGTTGAGACAGACCCAACTCCACAGCACCTAACAAAAACAAATACACTTAAAAATGTGCCAAACCACTTGAACTTACATAAGATCTCCAAAATATTAAATGAGAAAAGCAAAGTATATGTACTATTTTGTGTTACACAAAAGAATTTATCTACATACACTTGGCTACATAGCAATTTGACCGTATAGCTGGGTCAGGAATAGGGAGCCTTCTCAGTCTATACCCTAAGTCAAAAAGGAAATGGGAAACAGCCCAGTTCAAAGGAAAAACAAAGCACTAGATCTGAGTAGTGTCAAGGGCCAACACAAACAGGCTGCAGAACATTTTTCCTCATTAAGTCCAGGGAAACAGTGTTAACAATGGTATCAGGATGGATAAGATTATGGGATACATTTATTTTTTAAATTTTCTGATTTTCCCACATGGCTATTTTTGTCTTAAAGGTGGTGTGCATTATTGATGGGGGGATAAGGGGGGTGTGGAAGAGCCATGGCACACACCTGTAATCCCAGAGACTCATAAGGCTGAAGCAGGAGAATCACTAGTTCAAAGATAGAGGCACCCTATACAACCCAGCAAAATGCTCTCTCAAAAAATATCAATGGGAGTCAGAGACAGTGCTGCATGCTTTTAATCCCAGGGACTTGGGAGGCTGAGGCAGAATGTTTGAGGCGAGGTAGCTTCTGCAACTCAGCAAAACTCTGTCTCAAAATACAAAAATAAAATAAAATAAATGAACTGGTGGTGCACCCCAGTGGTAGAGCACTTGCAAAGTATATGTGAGGCTCTGGGTTCATCTCCCAGGTACTAAAAAAAAAGTAGGGTGGCCTTTTCGTGCACTTCATTGGTAGAGCTCCTGCCAAGCACGTAGGAAGCCCTAGGTTCAACACCCCTGGTACTGGGGGAAAAAGAAGTATAGCTGGGTGTGGTTGTATACACCTGTACTCCCAGCTACTGAAAACCAAGGCAGGGTTACTTTAGCCCAGGAGTGGAGACCAGCACAAACAGAGGCCCATCTCAGAAGTACAAAACCCAACAGGTAGGATTCAAACTTTCCCTACTTCCTAAAAGGTGAATAAACATGACTAAGTTAACAATCTCTCTAGAGCCCATTTCCTCTTCTGTGAGACAGGGGTACCAAGTTTTGGTATTTTTACTCAAAATAAACCAGCAAATGTGAAAAACTCACATTTTGGTGAGTTTACACCAGATTGCTGCAGACTTACACAAAGCTATTAACCTTCCCCAGGGTTTCAAACTGCCTGTTATTTTTCTCCTTCACTTAAAAAGTATTGAACCAGGTGTAGGAGCATACACTTAGAACACCAGCACTGGGAAGGTGATCACAAGTTCAAGGTCAGCCTGGGCTACATAGGGAGACCCTGGCCCTAAAATACAAACAGCTCTGAATTTAGCTTTTTATACTAAAATACCATAAACCTAGTTTTTTGCTCTGTATGTTGGACTTTTCTCCAGTTCTTACCATCTTCCAAATACTCTAAAACCAGGCAGGTATAATACTTAATACTTTGACCTGTTTCCTTTCTTTCCAGCTGTGTATGTACACATCTTAACAGATTACTATTACATATTTGCCATTTTCCTTCACTTTTTGCCCATTGTCAGTTTTATACAAGATAGCTTACACAAAGATAACTAAAATACAACCCCACTATTCATCAAATGAATTTAAAGACCTCAGTATTTTGTCAAGAGACTACACAGCAGACAGAGCCACTGTCACCTGACACACAGAATAGTACAAAACCCAATGGAAAACTATCACTGTGAGGTCAAGGGATCCTTCAGATCTAAATAAAACAAAATACAAAGACATGATTCAATCTTTAAAGCACCCAATCTGAGCCTGGCATGTTTGACTGACCTGAAAATTTTGAATGAGTATGGACTAACAAGTCAAAAAAGCCTCAAACAAGCAGTCACAACTTAAGGGGGTAAAAAGGTGCACTGCACAGAACTGGTATTTTTTGATGTATTGTACTCAGAGGAGTACCATGTTGCAGTTGCGTATTAAAGCTGTTGGCCCTGATAGCTTTCTGATTCCCCATAACAGTAAGAAAATTATTTTCTAAAAACATTTTTACCTATCCTTCATACCCATAACCTCTCATACTAATTTTTAGGATGCTACTAGTTACCCAACCAAAAAAAGCCACAGGATTGATTCCTCCTTTTGACTTTGAGCTCAAACTTCCAAAAACTGAGTATCAGGGATCATTTGTTCAATCTCTGCAGATTTATTGTTGAGCAAACTTATCTTTATATAATACAGAACAATTAAAGCTAACCAAGTGCAACATGTCTGCCAATTATACACATAGCTTTGTACCAACCATGTAATGCAACCAGTTGTAAAAATTCCAAAAACAAAGAACCCAAAATGATTTCCAACATACTAGTGATCATTCAGACCACCAAATAAATTTGAGGCAGACCAGTATTTCCAATTTCCAAGTCCATCCAATGACTTAAAAAAGTAAAAAAGGACAAGGGCAGATTCCTGCACCAACTTTTTTTTTCCCACCAAGGATAGAGAATATAGTAAAAAAAACTTGTCCAGAAAACTCTCAAAATAACCATTACTGTCCTATTAAGCTTAATTTATTTAAAGTCTGAATTAAGAACCTACTGGCTATACCGTTCTAAGGTCTACTAGATACTATGGAAAAAAAATTAGCTACATGAAGTGTTACTAAATGTGAGATTTACAAAACTGCTTTATTCTCATTAACATTTCTGATTGACATCTTTAATTACTTTGCACCAGCTTGGCAAAATAGAATGTTGGTTGTAGAGAACTGAAAAATCTAGCTTGGATATTAACAAGTCTTTGCACAGAATAAGGCAATCCGTTCAAAGCAATATAGGAAGAATACTGGGCTGAAAAATTTTGCGAAGCTGGTTTACAATGGTTTGTTCCAAATTCAGACAATACCTCAAACATGCATTTTTCTTTTTTTGGTATAAAACTAGCTAACTAATGTTTGAAAGCAAAGCAACAAAAAGAACATTGAGCAGAAACCATCCCACCTAATAGTCTGAAAACTCCAATTAGCTTTTAAACTTGGCCTCTAGAAACCAGTTTCTCCCTCTAACATCACATTTACTTTAGTAAGTTTTGTCACTTCCTTTCATGTTCATTTATAGGCAAATCAGTGGTCCCACTAGCTTGACAGATTGAGATCATTAGTTTGATAACATCTAATAACACTAACTTCAAATGATTAATTTAGGGATTTGTCATGATGTACTCATGCTATTATGAAGGACTCAAGATTATCTTACCCAAAGCTACAAGGGTAGAACAGAATTTTTAAAGTCCCTTAAGATCCTGGCCAAGTGTTATATGTATAGAACAGTTAATGATGTTCAAGACTTAACCAACACCACTCAACTTTGAATGCAGGTCCGTATACATTTGGTTAATAACAATTATCAAGCCTGACACCTGATGTTTGCCAAATTAAGTGTTAATATTGAACACAAATCAAAAATCTAGTTAGAAACATTTTATTTAAATGTGCCAAATAAAAACCCACATTTTCAGACCATAAGATGTTAATACATTCAACAGAAACTTATATTATCTTACTGTTGTGAATTTACAGAGTAATAATCCAGATCCGTTTTGATTAGATAGTTGAAAGATCCTTCCTAGGTTACACTTTACAAACATCACAAATCCCTTATAATAATGTAAACAAAATAACTTTTCCCTAAAGGGTGAACTTGAGAACTTCAGTCCATTCTTTCAGGACTTGCACTTCTGCGTGGACTTCCTGATGGGGACCGACTAAAAAGAAAAACATTAGGTTTGGAACCAATTAGTGTCTATTGAAACTTAATTTTACGTACACGTCAGGGAAATAGCATTTCAATAAATTCAAAGGCATTAAATTCTTATAGCAAAGACCTAAAAATTACATGTGATTGATATATTCTTTTTGTCCTGCTTAATATTAGGCTTTTAAATATACTTCTTGTCAAAATTGCAAGGTAGACAACTATATCAAGTTTTTTGGATTACTAAAGACCTCCTGACAGAAGCCACATTAGATAGGCCAAGACTTGGCAAGAAAGCATTTATTTAGCTTACCTTCTTTTTGGAGATGGAGATCTGGACTTTGATCGGCTGTCAAAATATGAGAAATTCTAGTAAGAAAAAGTACTAACCAAGTCTTTTCTTAGTCATACCGTAAAACAATCCCTCAAATTATCCTAACTTTAAAATATGAAGACTGCAGTTAAAACTCTGGATCCTATCAATTACTGCATAAAAATGTCAATCTTCCAGAAATAGTAAATGAGAGGACGACTGGCAGATTATCACAGTTCATCTTTCACATTCTGCTAAAACACATTTATTTCAGAATGCTTCTCTGTGCACCACCAGTTCTAACAAGGGCCTCTTAACCCCAAAGTCATAAACTTATCAATTAACAGGTCATCCTCCAGGAAGCCATCTAGTCACAAGCATTGTATAAAAGTAGTTCTTATTTGGCTTCACAATTAAGGATACTTTCATTTCCACTTAATACCGAAGCTCACAGAGAATACTAAAATTTCAACAAATACTCTAAACTCTGGATATTGGTCGCACTTTAGTAGAATGTCATCTAATCAGATTTTTACCCTACCTGCTTCTTGGTCGTGAAAGAGACCTGGATCTTGATCTTGACCTTGATCGGGACCTTTAAAAAGTGAAAATTACACCAATTAGTCTGTAGGAATTCCTTTACCACTGAGGACCTTATTAGGTAGGTTAGGAACAGGAGCTAAAATGGAGGAAAAGATGCACAAGACTTGCCTTGTATCAACCTAAGGTAGGACAAATGACCAAACAAACTCAGATTTCAAATGTAAAAAACCACCATTTCAACTACTTGCTTCTATCATATTTAACTGGTCACAGCTCCTGTGCAGGAGTAATATTCATTCTCAAGGCTAATAATAGGCAGTTTTACTTTAAGACTGGTATAATTTGATTTTTAAGTAATCAAAATTAAGGCTCACTTAGAGACTTCAACTCTTCACATGATTCAATACTTATGAACAGAAAGCTACCACTGGATAAGACTTTACTCTTGGTCAAAAGGAAATTATCACAGTCCCAAGCCATTAAATTTATCAGGCAAACGAAATCTGGCTGACATACACCTCTCTTAAAAATCTTGGGATCCTGCAATCAAAGTACAAACTGAATCTAAAGAGATTAGCCCAGTTTTCTCAAAAAACACTACATTACTCAGAATTCCTGCACTTAAAGGCTTTGGATTATTAAATAGCAATTATCAGCTGGGCACCTATAATCCCAGTGGCTTGGGCAGCAGAGGCAGGAGGACCTAAAGTTCAAGACCACAGGCAGTCTGGGTAATTTAGCGAGACCCTGTCTCAAAAAGTAAAACACAGGCTGGTGGTGCAGCTCAGTGGTACAGCACTTGCAAAGCATGGAGGCGCCGAGGCCCTGGGTGCAATCCCAAGTACTGCCCCCACCCCCCAAAAAAAAGGCAATTAGCTCCCAGTGACATTTTATACTGCTGCTTCACCATATGTAGTTGTTAGATGCTAGGGCGGGTCAGGTTTGACTCATAGCAACTTTATACACGACAGAACAAACACTCCCTAACACTGTGCAGTGTCTGGCACTACTGTCAATGCTTCTCTGCTATTCTAAGGGTTTTCAATAGTTGATTATCTCAGGAGTGGACTGCCAGGTCCTTCTTCCTAGCCTCCAGCACCTGATATTCACAGGGAGTCTCCCATCCAAGGACTAACCAGGCCAACCCTGATTAGCTTCCAAGATCAAGTGGGATCAGACACAAGGGAGGTATGGCTGCAGACCCATACATAACAGCCCTTATTTTCTAGAGTTGTAGCCATTCTGTCAAGGCTTCCTACAATGGGAGTAAAGCTGGCACACCCAGTTTCATTTTTCACTTATATTTGTGCTAAAACTAAGTATATAGCTAAAAAATCTCTATTTTCCAGGTGTGGTGGTGAATGCCTGTAATCCCAGCAACTCAGGAGGCCAGGCACAAAGATCAATCCAAGTTCAATGACAGCCTGGGTTACAGTTAAGACCCTGCTTCAAAATAAAATAAAAAATATAAAATGGGATGGGGTACAGCTCAGTGGTAGAGCTCTTGCAAGGAGTGCCCGAGGTTCAACCCAAGTACTACAAGAAAAAAAAAAAAAAAAAACTTTTATCCTTATGTATACTGCCAATACAAACCATCTTCAAGAGTCTCAAAGACATTTTAACGTTTCAATCTTTTTATACATCTCTGTCCCATTCTCACGGGTCATTTACCTAAACAATAAATGTAATCTGATGCAAAAAGTTTATAGTAAAATGCCTTCCCAGTGTGTTCACTGGAATAATTTGTTGCCTTTTTTTAAGCTTTAGGACAAGGTCTATGAAGCCCCAGCTGTCCTTGGACTCACACTGATCCTCATGGGAGTGTGCACACCATGCCAGCTATTTGTTGCTTTTCACTTTCTCTACCACCATGATCTCTCTCAAGAAGCCTTAAAATCCTTGGCTGTCCTCTTCTACATCTGTAAAACTAGACTAATATCCATCTTAGAACTTCTTCTTTTGAGCTGGAGGTCTATGTTGCCCAGTTAGTCTCAAGCTATCCTTATCTTAGCACCCAACCCCAAATCCTAGGACTACAGGTGTCAACCACAACACCCAGCTATTAATTCAACCTTTTTTTAAGAGACAGGATCTGAGTGTGTAGCTCATGCTAGCTCTGAACTGGCATTAATCCTGCCTACCATATCCAAGTACAAATTCAACTCTTACACCTCAAATATTCTCTGAAGCATCTCATTTTAATTACGTCTTTAAGATACCCCACTGTGCTGTCATTAAGACACCCCACTGTGCTGTCATTAAGACACCCCACTGTGCTGTCATTAAGAAGTGACAATCCACTACAAATAAGAAAGAAGAAAAGTGCTACATACTGGAAATACCTCGATCCTTTTATAGAACCAGACCTAGATCTTCTGAGTGAAGCTGATCTTGATCTACGAAGAGACACAGATCTTGATCGTCGAGGAGATGCTGATCTTGACCTAAAAATTAAAAGAAGTTTAAGTCCATCTGTAAAAAGTCCTTTTTCACTTGTTAAGACTTGAATTTTACATGACTGCTTACCTCCGTCCCCTGCTCCTGCTCCGTGAGCGAGAATATCGCCTTCCTCTGGATCGAGAATGTGATCTAGACCGTGACCTATTTTTCAAGTTAGAAAAGTACAAAATATTAGACGATAACTCGTTTTGAGAATGTTTGTGCCTCTGCTGAAATCAAATCTCAAAAAACTATTTAAAATTTAGTGACTCATTTTGAAACAAATGCTGGGCCTATTAGTTGAGTATTTTTTTTTTTACTACCTAAAAAAAGATTCGTTAAAAGCTGAATTACAACTTAGAATTACATAATATAAAACACCATAATGCGTATTTAAAATAAACCTTGCAAGTTTGCAGGTCGACCCTCTTTGGCCCATGGTCTAGTAGTAGGTCTAGTAGATCTAGACGATCTAGAAGTATCTATAGCCGATCGCTGCATTTAGATGTTTTCTTCAATCTAACGACGATCAAACTGACAGCCAAAAGAGCCAGATGAGGCTTGATTGACGCAAGAAGATTTTTCTAGTTGGGAATGTGGTCAATCTGGTGTTCCTCTTTCTAAAGCGGAGGGGGGCCCCAATTGTAAGCCAAATTTACTGTTACGGCGATCACCGTCTCAAATTTTCTGCCCTTTAAAGAATAAGGTGAAGCTAGGTGTAGATGACTCGAGGGGATCTGGCCTCTTATGCTGATCACCTCAAGGTCTAGGAGGATCTTAATTGTCGGATTTGCAAGGCGCCTCAGCATGATATCATAAGGCTCGTGACATTCTGAATCAAGGCGACTGACTCAAACGAAGAAACCTGAAAGGTTTTGACCAGGTTGATTATTAATATATTAACATTTTTAATTAAACAAAAATTGTAAAATACACCTGTACAATTAACATTCAAGTTTATAGAAAAATACTAGTTTCTGCCTTGCTAATAAAAGAATTACTTTGATTAACTAGAATACCAACCATTCTTTTACTAATTAAATACCTGCTTCTTCTTCGCCGGCTGTATCGGTGACAATCGTAAGCATAATGTCCCTTTTCGCCACACTCATAGCATCTATCATTGGGATCAAAGGGACGTCGGGCAGGTGGTCTATCAAAACGAGATCTCCGAGGCATGCCTGTTGACAGTTCAACCCTCACTCGAGAACCACAAATCACCCTATAGAATAGCAATAAAATCCTGAAGTTAAAAATACACACATTACATCTACATTCAGAACAACTCTTTTCAACCACTCCTTCCCCTCATAAGCTTTATCTTTATTAAGCTCTTCCAATTCAACCTTTGCTACCTTTTAACGTTGGTGTCTTAAGTAACAGAATGATCAAGTATTTGAAATCTCCATTGTATACTACAGAATCCAAAGTTGGCACCTAGATCACTACCCAGCCTCACAGGAATAAAAGTTTCATAACCAACATCTCACTTACTTTCCATCCAGTCCTCGTACTGCATCTTCTGCATCTCTAGGATCTTCAAATTCCACAAAGGCAAATCCTGGAGGATTTCTCGCAATCCATACTGTTCTTAAGGGACCATAATAACTGAAAGCCCTTTCTAACTCTCCTTTGCCAGCACCAGTTCCCAGGTTACCAACATACACCTTGGTTTCTGTTTAAAAATGCAAATGAAAGAACACGTTATGCAAAGTCTCTCAAGTTTAAATCAATCCTTTGCGTTAAAATGGACCATACTTTTTTGGTTAGACAGCACAGCTGCATACGGCCCATACACAACACCAAACAATTATGTGCAAACTGTTTTGTTTTTTGCGGCGCTGGGAAGGAACCAAGGACCCCGTGCATGCTAAACAAGGGTTCTGCCACTGAGCCATACCCAGTCTTTATGTTTATTTTTCCTTGAAAGTATCTTTCCACCTCAGCTTCCCAAGTTGCTCCGACTACAAGGGTACACTACCATGCCTGGTTTGTGTAAAGCATATTACGTGAACTCTGTCGAGGACTGAATTTAGTCTTAAAACGAGTACTAGGGGTTGAACCCAGAGCCTCCCGCATGCTAGATAAGTGCTCCACTACTGCGCTGCAACCCTAGTCGTCCCTTTTCCCCCTAGCTTTAGTTCATCTTTAAGATTCTGAGACAGGGTCTCGCGAGAATGCGCAGGCTGCCTCTAGCCTCGAACTCGCAATCCTCCTGCCTCAGCCTCCCGAGTCTCCGCGATTGCACGCGTGCACCAGCGCACCCAGCTAAGCACTCTTAATAACGTGGAAAGCGCCAAAACACAGCAAAGACTCGTGGTGGGGAACTCCGAGGCGTGGCAGGCCGCAGCCCCGCCCCCAAGTCCCGGCAACCCCGGGCGCTAGGGCAGCGCGCGGGCCGGCGGCGACAGCACGCGGACCCGGAAAGCGGGAGCAGGGTTGTACCTAGCTCCGGCCCCAGCAGCAACCGCCTCAGGCGTGGACCCGCCCAAGACGCCAGCTTCTCGCCCCAAAGCCAGAAACCAAACTCAGAAAAACTGTTAAGGAAAAAACCAGCCGCTAGTCGCAAAGATCACGCCTCCATTCCGGGTCCTCAATGAAGCCAACCGTTTGACGAAAATAAGCAGCTTCCAGTTTCGCTCAACCTCAAATCCAACTCGGATTTTATGGCTGAGCCCAGATCTGTGCACACGCCAGTGGCGGGAAAGCGCTGAGGAAATGCGCCACCACGGTCGTCAATGTGCGCAAAATGGCAGCCGCCGCCGAAAAGCTGGGAGAGGGGGAGGGGGCGGGCGGGTAGTGCCAAGAAGGGCAACCGGGAAACGGAGATCCCGAACCTGGCTCCAGCCCGAGTGTGCGACGAAAATGCCCGAGAAGATGGGACCTGGGACAGCCACACACTCGCCATGCCTCCGTCCCCCTCCAACACCCCGTTCCCAGTGCGCCGGCTTCGTATGGCGTGCACTGAAGCCGCCATTACGCACGCGGAATAACCGTCTCCCAACCGCCGCGCGAACCCTACTGCCTCGCAATACTCGCTACACTCACAACACCCGTCCTTCACTGGGCGCTAACTGCTCACCTCCTCCATACCGTCCGTAACGCGACATGTTGACCGGCCCGCGTGCTCGGCTCTTTAGCTCGCAGTGCCTACGGCTCGAGTAGTACGGAAGCTCCTACGCAACCTCACTTGCCAAAGGTCCCGACGGCACTACAAGGAAGACGCCGGGTTCGCGCTTATATACGCAGCGGCTGGGATTTCTTTTTTGCGCATGCGTCATCTCAACGTTCTGCGCGGCACAAAGGAGCTGGGCGGAAACAGCCGAGAAGCGGCGCGGAGGGAACTGAGAACCCGAGTCTGACCAAGGGCGGAAGGATACGTTTCCATGGGAACGCTAAGACCTAGCTTACAAACCTGTGGCCTTCCTCGCGGCATCCTGCTCCCCTCCTTCCCTCCGTCGTTTACCTGAACCTTCCTGCTCTTCCTTCCCTTCCCCTAAGTCCTTACCCTCCACCCCTCTTCTTTTTCCCCAGTCTCGGATCCCTCTACACTAGTAACTTAGTACAGGTGTATTAGATCCGACTATGAAGGACTGTGTAACCGCCGATGTTGCAGATGTCGCCGCCTTTCTGTTGGGGGACCTGGCCTAGTCTACTACTCAGTGATCTTTGGGGCTCATCAGAGGTAATCGGGACTGTGCTCAGAATGAGAACTCCGCGAACCCTGCCATTCTGAGTAATGGTCTTTGCACCGTAGGCTTCAAAAGGGGTGACGCCCCCCTAGGGATTCAGGGTAATAACCTCCCCCGCCTTGCACCGGTCCTCTAACCCCTTCAGAACCCGTCACCAATTTGTCAGCAACGTGTGGTCTGAATTTTTAGAATCTGCTGGACAAAAGAATAGATTTGGGGGAGCGGGTCTCCTAGTTATGTTGAAATTGTGAGATAACCCAAAATCCTTACAAGTGTTTTGGCCCGTGTTGTTGTTGTTAGGTACCCTCGAGTCGAGTCCGACTCATACCCACCCTATGTACAGCAGATGGAAACACTTCCTGATTCTGTGCCAGGCACGTGATCTTATTTATGTTTAAGCCCATTGTTGCAGACACTGTGTCAATCCATCTGGTGGAGGGTTTTCCTTTTTTTCATTGATCTGCCACTCTAGCAAGCATGATGTCTCTTTGGCCAGTGGCAATTCTAAAATTATTTGCACCTGAAGCACAAGTAATTTATTTGTTCTTCCATTCTAGTGTTTTCTGTTTTGTAGTAACACATCTCATGCACTGATAATACTCAGATCCCGAGCATTGGGACCTTTAAGTCATCTTAGAATGGAGACAGCAACCTTACTGCTCAGCCACTCAATATATATCAAATAAGTGATAACCTTTTCTTTACATTGGAATTGCTGAAAATCGAGTTTTGATTTTATACAGAGTATTTGCCAGACACCAATTCTACAAATACAAAGTTCTTTTTATTAACCACCAAAAAACTGTAGACATTACATCATAAACATTTGGAATAAACAAGAGTTGGAAATGTTACACATAAAAGAGGAAATAATTGGGTATATATATTTTCTCTTTTTCATCTGCTGTAACTTGTATATAGATGTGGAATACAGAATTCAGACAAAGGAAGCCTACTTGGTGAATATAGGGAAAGGAGGCCTTTCGCCAAATAATACTACAAAATATGTCTATAGTTTTTCAAATTTACCAAATCATGAAAGGACTTTGTGTCTCAAGAAAACCTCTAGTGAGAAAGTAGAAGCTCTATAGAGTAAGTTATATTTGTTCTCCCCAAATCTTATTGATTTTTTTTAAATCTACTGTACGAGGTTCTTCTGAAAAGCATTGAACAATGACTACAAAGATTTCTATATACTCTGTGAAAGACAGTGTCAATTCTGTGAAGCCTCGCTAATTTGACTTTCTTATATTAAGAATTTATGAAAATTAGCTAGGTGTTGTGGTGCACACCTATAATCTCAGTACTCAGGAGGCCGAGACAGGAGGATTGAAGAGATCTTGTTTACATAGTGAGTTCCAGACCAGGCTGAGGTACACAGTGAGACCCCTCTCAAAAAAAAAGAATTTATGAAAATTACTGTTGGACTAGCATAGATAACATATTGAAAGATAGTGTTTATTATACCAAATTGCTCCTAGTAGACCTCAGTAAATGTTTTTTGGTTCTAAATATGAAGTCTATAGCCTGCAGCCATAGCCCTGTGGCTTCCGATCCCATCAAATCTCAGATCTCAGAAGCTAAGAAGGGTCAGGCCTGTTTAGTACTTGGATGGGAGACCTCCTGGGAACGCCAGATACTGTAGGCTTCCGAGAAGGACCCGGCAACCCACTCCCCAAAATCAGTCCGCCATTGAAAACCCTGAGTGGCAGAGAAACACTGACAATAGTGTTTCGCCTGTTGTATGCAGGGTTGCTATGAGTTGCACACTGACTCCATAGCACCTAACAACAACAAAATCTATTGTACTAAAGAGTATTTCTAAGCAAACAGTAATATAAACAGAAGCAGTTTTCCAGCTTATAAAAAACTACTTCAAACACATTAAAGGAAAAAGGGAGAGTAACTCAGTGATAGAGTACTTGTCCAGCATGCTGGAGACCCTGGGTTTGTCCCCAACATCCAAAAAAAAGAAAGAAAAAGAGTAAACTGACTGACATACATACCTCTCTTGCAGAAAAGTATTTGATAAGCTAATTATATATTGTTTATCCCTATTAAAGTAGCGCCAATTCTTGGCTGGGCTTTGCTAACCCATTAGAAAACAATAGTATTATATACTGTTTCCATACTATTACATGGAACATTCTTTTTTTTTTTTTTTTTTTACTTTTTTGAGACAGGGTCTCCCTAAATTTCGCAGGCTGCCTCCGGTCTCCAATTTACAATCCTCCTGCCTCCGCCTCCCCCACCCCAGCCACTGGGATTACAGGCCTGAGCCACCGCGCCAGGATCTATACTGAACATTCTTCATTATTTACTACTTATGAAAGAAATAGCTTGAAATTCAGAGCTAGAAAGAATTTTATTACAAGTCTAATCATCTTGTTTTTCAAACGAGACCTGAAACTGCTGTGGTTCTCAAATCCTACAGAGTATCAGTCTGGATTTGGACAAAGATTTCTGCAATCCCAGAAAAAAGGAGCTATTGCCAACAATTCTTTCTTGAGAACTATCCTTCGTTTTGTAAATGTTCTGTGTGTGTTTATGTGTGTTATCAGGGATTGAACCCAAGGCCTCAAGCATGCTCAGCAAGCACTCTATCAGCAAGCTATGTCCTCAGCCTTTTTATTTTTTATTTTGAGATAGGGAGTTGCTAAATTGCCCAGGCTGTCCTTGAATTTGCCATTTTCTTGCCTGAAACTCAACCTCAGTCTCAGCTGGGATTACGATATGTGCCACCATGCTCAGCTCCTCCCCTTCATCTTTTAAATGAAATGGTGCTAACTATAATTTGTTCATATCTCAAGTTTTCTTGAAAGAAAAAATGTTTGATTCCTGTCCCACTGATTTTTTTCCTTGGCCTCTCTAGAACCCAAAATGCAAGCATCTAGAATCTCTATTAATGAACAAAGCATGAGTTTATGCTATATGAAAAAATAGGAAGCATGAATTTATCCTGTAAAAAATAAAGAACAGAAACAGGCAGGCAGGCAAAGCAAACAACAGAAAAGCCAATGTAGAAAAAATGTCTTATCTTCACATACAAATTAAAACAACATGCTATTTTTTTCAGAATGATACGATATACTTGAAGGTCAACTTGGCAACTTGTTTTTAAATTATTAAACTGTATGTGTACTTTGGCCTTGCAATCCTACTTCCTGGAATTTATTGTAGGAAATAATCATAGCTATGTGTAAAGATTTCTATTAAAAAGTGTTCATAAGATCCTTATAATGTCAAAAAAATCAGAAGTAGCTTGAAAATCAAACAAAAAGGGGTTGATTATATTCTGGTCATTTTGAAAACACATTGTAAAAGAGTTTTTAATGCCAGACAAATGCTCATGGTATATACTTAGGTAACAAAAGCAAACTCTAAGACCAAATGCATGTATAGGATGATTCTTTTTGTATTAATAAAATTAATTTTGAATAATTAATAAAAATAAATTTAAGTTTTCTTGCTTTTCCTTATTTTACAATTTTCTATAATATTTTTACATGGGGCTTGGAGATGGAGAAATTCTAGTATGAACCAAGAATTCATCATTTAGTAAGTGTATAAACTGAAACATGCTACTATACTTGTCGTTTTAGGATCTAGATTTCTGAGGAGAAAATGGAAGTAATAAAGGGCTATCAGTTGTTGGGGGCATTACCAGTGTAGTTTATGTGCATTTTGGTTATTTTCTGATTGTTTTCTGTTATAATCTGTATTGCTTCTAATAAATAATTAAGTATAATCTTATTTTTTAAAGTAAACACAGTGAAATAGTAATGGAGGAATTAAGTGGCAGAGTTAATAGAGGGAGAATCTACCATTAATAATATGTGTATTCCCAAATTCTGTTAACTATGGTTGCCCTGGGGAATTGGGATTGGGTAGATTGGGAGGAGCTTTTTTTTTTAAAAAAAAAACTATATAGACTTCTGAATATATTTGAAAGTTTTGTTTTCTTTTTAAAGACAACCACATACTTTTGTGATTTTTTTTTATTGTCTTGGTTTTTCTGTTTTGTTTTGTTTTTACTTTTTTTTTTTTTTTTACTTTTTTGAGATAGGGTCTTGCTAAATTACACAGACTGTCTCTGGTCTCTAACTTGCGATCCTCCAGCCTCTGCCTCCCTAGCCACTGGGATTACAAGTGTGCGCCACCACACCCAGCTTATTGTTTTGTTTTTGTTTGAGACAAGATCTTGCTCTGCAATTCAGGCTGTCCTAGAACTCATGTTGATCCTCCTGCTTCACCCTCCCAAGTGCTGGGATTACAGGCGTGCACCGCCATGCCCAGCTTTTTGTAATAATTTTTAAATAATATAACATACCCTTTCCTTATACCTTGTATACCTTTACACAACTTTATTTCCTCTTCCTACATCTGCTTACCTCCTAATTTATTCTTTCATTGCATGAGAGTCTTTTCCCAATGTAGTGTACAAGGATAGGGACTTTGTTTTATTTCCTAGTCAGTCCTACTGCCTATCGTGGTGTTTGGCGTATAATAGGTTCTTAATATTTATGAAATTACCAGATTTTACTAAAAGACTATTCCAGTGTCTTCCCATGGCTATTGCTTAATTAGCATTTACAAATGGATAATGTTCCCACCTACTTAGTGTCCAAATTCTGAACCTCTGAGTCTCTCAAAAAAAGAGACAGTTTTTTGTTGTTTTCTTTATTTTGCTGTGCTGGGGATCAAAAATTCTGAACCTCTGAGTCTCTCAAAAAAACAGAGACAGTTTTCTGTTGTTTTATTTATTTTGCTGTGCTGGGGATCAAAACTAGGGCCTCAAACTAAGGGCAAGACTTTGCCTATACAAAATAAAAAAGTGGGTTCTGGCTGGGAGCAGTGATGCATGCCTGTAATCCCGGCAACTCAGGAGGCTGAGGCAAGAGAATCACAGGTTCAAGACCCATCTCAAAATAAAACTTTTAAAAAAAGGAGTTGCTGAGAGTGACGGAGAGTGATGCCCAGCTTGTGCAAGTTTCTGGGTTCAACCCTCCAGTACTGGAAAGGAAAAAGAAAGAGGATTCTGCGTTCTAATTATCTTACTAAAAGTTAATACTCATTGAGCACTTACTATGCACCTATATATAAATTCTCCTTTCACTCTACAAATACAAGCAAACCTCAATCTTGGACAAATGTTTGCTTACCTATGCCGTTCTTTTTTTTTTTTTTTTTTTTTTTTTGGGTGTTTAGTTTTAGGGGCTTAACCCAGGGCCCCCCCCCTTAATAGTAAATGCTTTTCCACCACCCCTGGGTTACATTCCCCCCCTTTTTTTTTTTTTTTTCTTTTTTTTTTTTTTTTTTTTTTTTTTTTTTTTTTTTTTTTTTTTTTTTTTTTTTTTTTGAGACTAAGTCTCATTAAGTTTCCAAGGCTGGCCATGAATTCACTATTTAGAACAAGCAGGCCTCGAACTTAGGATCCTCTTGCCTCAGCCTCCTGAGTAGCTGGGATTATAGTGTGGGCCATGGCACCCAGTGACCTATACCATTCTTATCTATAATAACCTGATTGTTCCTACCAGTTGTTCTACCCAAGGAAATCCACTCATATGTAAAAATTAGCTTAAATATATCACTTCATGGGTTGTGGTTTGGCTCAATTGGTTGAGTGCTGCTCTGCACTCTCTGAGGCCCTGAGTTTGATCCCTAGCACTGAAAAATGGGAGAAGGATGTGGCAATCCACTCCCAAAACAATCCCCAAACAATCAGCCACTGAAAACACCAAATAGCAGAGAGGCACTGACATAGTGCTGGATATGGCACAGTGTTAGGGAGTGTTTCATTCTATCACTATGAGTCAGACCCAACTCCATGGCACCTCACTTCATATAATCAGAAAAGTTAAGTGATTTGCCCAAGGTCATCTGAATATCTCTGGTGAAGAAAATATAAGTCTCTGGACTCAGAAGACTTAGAATTAAATCCTGTCTTTGCAATTTACAATTTGGTTTTAGAAAATCCCTTAAATGTTTTAGACATCTAGTGTCTTGTTTGGTACTAGGGTTTACCTCAGTTGGTAGAGTCCTGCTCTGCAGTCTCAGGCCCTGAGTTCAGTCCACAACACAGCAAAAATGGGAGAAAGTTGCGATAATTCAATCATGAAGCAATTCCAAAACAATCATCCCTTGAAAACCCTATGACTTGATGGCACCTAACAACAGCAACAACAACAATGTTGTCTTGGTTATGTTTATTTATGTATAATACATTCAAACGTGCTTTCAAAATGATTCAAAGCAAATTGTTGTTGTTAGGTGCCGGGGAGTTGGTATCCATAGCGACCCTCATAGGGTTTTCAATGGCTGACTGTTTCAGGATTGCTTTGGGAGTGGATTGCCAGGTCCTTCTCCCATTTTTGCGGTGCTGGGAATTGAACTCAGGACCTCAGA
>VMDO01015140.1:0-52137 GCA_007922755.1 Pedetes capensis | reverse complement strand
GCATTAGCTAGGTCCTGCGGTATGATGTTGAAAAGGAATGGTATGAAAGGACATCTTTGCTTTGTTCCTGATCTTAGTGAAAATTCTTTTAGTTTTTTTACTATTAAATATATTATCTACAGAAAATTTTTGGTAAATATTTTTAATCAAGTTGAGGCTGTTACATTCTATACTTAAACTGCTGAGAGATTTCATCATGAGTGGATATTGGGTTTTTATCAAATGTTTTCCTCTACATCTATTGATGGAATTGTGTCATTTTTCTTCACTAGCCTATGGATGTGATGGAATCCTTTAACCAATTTTTAAGCAATGTGTGTATATACTGCAATTTCATTTCAGTTTCTCAAATGAAATTAGTGTGTAGGAAATTTAAATGAAACAGTTATGATAAAAATAGCAGAAATCTGAAAAACCTAAAAAAGAAGCACACCTAAAGCATGAGAGTTCAACAGCGATTAGTGTTTCAACTTGAGTTTTGATTGACTCTGCTTGCAAATTTTTTTATTGGAAATTTTTAATGTACACCTTAATGTAATTCAGACATGCTTTTCATTGTGACACTTCCATATATGCATTTTGTTGTACATTACACAGATAAGTTCCCCCTTACCCTCTTGTGCACTTTCTCCCCCTTGCCACCCCCCACCAAAGACTTCTCTTCCATTCCTTGCAAATTTTTAAACCAAGTTTTAAATCATGTCTATTTTAAAGAGATTTCAGCACCAGTACTGAGATTGTACATTCAGTTTTGTTTGCAATGGATTTATTAACCATTTGCAGAGTGTGTGGTACAGACTTGTTGCAGGTTAGATCACAGTTTTGAGGAGAGCAGTACCTTTTTTGTCATCAGAAAGGACCATAAACTGTGCTCAGCTGAAAACATCCAACGTACAAGAACACAAAAACCATGGTAATGATGTGGTTCTAAGGAACAAAGGTCTGGGATTTAGCTCAGTTAGTAGAGTGCTGTGCTACAGTCTCTGAGGTTCCGAGTTCCATTCCCAGCACCGCAAAAATGGGAGGAGGACCTGGCAATCCACTCTGAAGGCAATCCTGAAACAGTCAGCCATGGAAAATCCTATGAGGGTTGCTATGAGTCAGATACTGACTCGATGGCACCTAACCACCACCAAGGAACAAAATTTTGATAAGAAAAATAACTTAAGTTTCTGTTTCCCATTTTAATTACTGAAATCTCTGACAATGACATGAGTGTCACATGTGACAACAAATGCATGGAATAATTCAATCAAATATCTTGAAAGAAACACATTCAGCCATGTAGGATATTGCAAAATGATGGAAAATATAGGATGACTCAACACTGGCTCATTTTTGTCATTGTACACAGCCATCATGTTTGTATTAAACCAAGACACAAGACATTTAGTGTATAAACCAGTTTCTTTTAAGATTAAGCATTTTACTTTAGTCTTTTATCTTACTTTGGACCACTTGTACCCCAGACTGTAACTACTATAGACTATTTAACTTCCCCAACAAAATCAAAAGTGATTCAGACCAGATTCATAGGGGATATAAACATTTCTATTGTCAGAGTATCTACATAACCAAAGTACAACAATGAAGATGAAAATTCCTCCTATTTCTTCTGGAGAATAGTAATTTATAAGCTTGCTGTATGTTTAATGCCTTTACTACTATTGCATGGCAATGGATTCTTGATAGAAAAAAGAATGATATGATGATGGTGTGCCTGCAGCCATAGCCCTGTGGCATCTGATCCTGTCAGATCTCGGAAGCTAAGCAGGGTCAGGCCTGGGTTAGTACCTGGTTGGGAGACTGCCTGGGAACACCAGAAGCTGTAGGCTTGGGAGAAGGACCTGGCAACCCCCTCCCAAAAATCAATCTGCCATTGAAACCCCTATGAACAGCAGAGAAGCACTGACAATAGTGTTTCCCCTGTTGTACAGAGGGTCGCTATGAGTCGGATACCGACTTGATGGCACCTAACAACAACAACAACAACAACAACAACATGATGATGGTAGCTCATCCATCTCAATTTAACCTAAAAATGAATTGTGTACAGAAATTATAACAAGGAAAAAAATTTCCTCATTCAAACTTCTTTGTAGTGATAATGCCTACAGATCTGTAGCACTTAGAAAACTGTGCTATCAATGAGCTTTATCTTAGAAATGAGATGTATGAAATCTAGAAAGCAAGTGAAAGTAGATTATTTCTTCAAAATTTTAGTAAAAGTTCTCATAATCAAAGATTTCAAAGCAAGTATGGCACATAACAACACAACATAAATCAAGGCGTAGAGCCTGGAGAATTTCTGATATCTCAGATTTTCCAAAAAGCTGTCATTGCAACATGTAAGATTTCTCTCCTATTTTAACCTTACCAGTTAGAAAGCAAAGGGAGTAGATTATATACACACAGTGTAGGCACACGCCCTTGTCCACCTACACTCTTACACAGAATTATAACAGCATCTGACTCCTTCTTGCAACCTACGTCTCACTTTTATTTATTAAAAGAAAATTGCAGAACCCCTCATTGGTGTCCCTTTCTCTCATGATTTCTGTGGCCTTAACTGTTGCTATCATTGTTATTTCTTGTATTTCAACATAATAAAGGTCAAAAGCAGCTTCATTATCAGGAACATGTACCTGAACACTAGTATCACTGCGGGGGCCCCTAGTAGTAACAACAGCCAAACTCAGTGATCAAACTTTTGAGTTCCTCAGTAAGAGATGATTCATGTGAAACTCAGAATCATGATTCAGACCAGTGAAATTACTGGTTAAAGTACAAATAGCTGAAGTCATGAAGTAAAAGCCTAAGTACTTGATTTTGTTAACATTTTTACCAATTAAAGTCACAAAATATTCCTCATTGTTATTAATGTAGGTAATTGAGAAACATAATAGTACAGAAATTAGCTTTAAATTAAAAAATGTTCCTTCCCTTCTTCCTGTTCTCCTACAGTCTGCAAAATATTTTCTCTGTGAGGGAAAGTCCACTATATTAATGTGACATCCATTACTGTCTGAAATTTAAAAAACTAATTTTGTGGTGATCATAATTACATTATAAAAATGTCCTATGCATAGGTCTAAAAAAGGCTGAAAACCTTTACATTTGATCATTGGTTTGTGTTACACAGAAGTCATAGATTTTGCAAACTATTGTAACGAGTGAGGAAGGCATCTAAATCTTTAAATTCTGTGTGAATTTTATGTTTTAAGCTACAAAATTGCCCGAAGACTAATTCACGAGACTTCCTTTCATTCTAAAATTCCTCAAGCTCGACCAATCACTTTTAGGCGATTCTCTTATAAATATCACCCTTTGAAAGCACGTGCCATTCCATTCGTTCCACGTTTTATGATCTTAACCTACACAGGGCTGACCTCAGTAACTCATGGAATATCAAATATGATAAGAAGACAAACCTGAGAGAAACATTTACAACACAACAGCAGAACTTGCTAAATTTGTCATCAGCACCCTCTGGGGGGAAAAGCACACTTCATAAACCTTTCTCTTCTTTATTTTAGGAATGGATTATGGAAAATGTGCAATTTTATCTTGATATAAAAAATATTCCAGTATGTGGTGATCTTGCTTGATAGGTTTTGTACTTTTTGCATAACTGTTACAGGAACTCATACACAACTCTCTTCCATCTTGTGGTAAAGGTCAGTAAAAAGCAGCAAAGTGGGAGGGAAATAGGTGATCCAAGGAGTCACATCATCTTCAGGTTTTCAGAGGACATCGCCGATTTTTCCTTCTTGACCATCTGTCTCCATTTTCTTCTTACAGTTCACAAAATAATCAGAGATGGTGGTTGTTAACAGTTGTTCATAGGAATTTTTTGTTTTCTCCAGATAAAAGCCCTTTTTCTCCTTAGTTTGTTTTTCTAAGCTTTTCTCAGTTCCTACCTGATTGCATCAATGAGCTCTTTTTTCACCTTTGTTAATTCTTTTCTCATTTCATCTAAAATGTCCTGCTTCAGCCTGTCATAGTCCAGTCCTTCCTTCTGGACTCCCTTGGCACCGGGCTGTAAGGAGACATGGACCTGGGTCTGGAGATGACAGATGACTTGCTGCCATTCAATGTATTTGTTTTTTCTCAAGGTTCTCTGGTTCATTCATGTGTACTTGTTGAAGATGCCTTAGAAGTTGAAAGCTCTGAATTGTCACTTTTATTTTCTTTTTGTTCTGTTTCTATTGTTGATCCCTTTTCTGCAATTCTGATGAGCAGAGCATTCATTTCTTCTATTAAACCACCCTCCCCAAAGGCGGCGGGGGGGTCCATTTCCCACAACCTGAATCTGCTTTAGATGAGGCTGAGTTCACACCTATTGTGCTCCCTCCACTTGAGAAAGAGGCATCCTCCACCTGTGACACTTTTCTAAGTTTTGCTCCAGCAATTACAGGTGCAAGTCCAGTTCAAGGGTGACTGTCTTCTGACACAGACCGCTCAAACAGTCCAGATGCAGGGAGGGGAGGGGCACGATGTAGTGGCGGTGTACAGGGTTAGGGAGGCAGTGGGGGAAATCCAGAGGGCTGCAGTGGAGGTGATCCCAGGGATCTTGGAGGAAGTGGGAGTGCTGAGGCTTAGGGGGAGCAGTGGAGGGGGTTGGACGTACAGGTGGTTCCAAGACAACATCCTACAGGACATCTTGGCAGGGTGAGAGGTGGTCTGGCTCAGAAGCAGAGGAGTCTCCCAGCTCAGGGTCTATAAGGGTCTTCACAGAGGCCAGGCCAGCAGCACCAGACACTCCGTGCTCTCTCCCACTCCGCCTGTTCTTGTTTCCAGCTCCTCTTGCCTCTCCCTCTCTTGCCTCTCCTGTTCCAGCCCCAGCCGCCCAGCTCCCGGCACTTCTGGCACTCCCACGGCTCCTGCCCTCCCATCCCTCCCACTCCAGTTTCTCTCATTCCTTGCCTCACCCTCTCCAGTCTTTCTCTTTCCATTCTTTCTCTCTTCAGCTTCTCCCTCTCCAGCACCTTCTGTCATTGCTGTTCCTGCAGTTGCCCTCTGTGGATTTCCAGTTCTTGGGATGGGCCGTTTTGAACTTGAGCAGGTAGTTGTGAATTTTGTCTGGCCCTGCTTCCTGTGAATTTAACACTTCTAAAGCATGTATCATGTCTCTTCTGAAGATACTGGCATCCTCTTTGCTGCCAAAGTTGAGACCATGTGCCTGTTTAGCATCTCGCCATTGGTGGAAGGTCTGTGTAGCTTGATTATACTTCAACCCTTTAGGAATAGCACAATTTATCCCGACCTAGTGGTCTTGAATCTTCCTGCCCACTACTCTGAATGTGTTGTTGCCTATATGGTGATATGTGTAAACTCTTCGAAACCTAGCTGAGCCACCAACTGGCACCCACTTCTTACTGGCACCATCATGAACTATCACAGCTCTGGCCTGACATATACTTTGTTCACTCGTGATGCGAGCAGAACCAAGCTGCCCCTCTGTGGGAGACAAGGGTCATTCTGTGAGGGACACAGTATGAACAGGAGGCAAGAGTTGTAGTTACACCATATCTCCCATCTGTGCCCAGTCACCAGCTACAGGCAAGGGACATACAAGGTTCAGGGCAGGGCCCAGCACCTAGCAGGTCCCGGTGGCCACAATCTTGTTGCTGCCTCCTCCTCAGTCTCCTGTTTCTCCCCACGAGCTTCCTTTACCACTCTCACTCTGCTGCTGTGAGACCTAGACACTGCCCTTTAACCAATTTTTGAATGTCAACTCAGACTTCTATACCTGAGATAAATCATAGTTGGTCATGGTATATAATTCTTTTTATACATTGTTAGGTTTGATTTGCTAGTATTTTGTTGCAGATGTTTGCATCTCTGTTTATGAGGGGTATTGGTTTGAAATTTTCTTGAAATGTTTTTATCTGGTTTTCGGTGGCTTCATGGGATTTGCTAGAAAGTACAGTGTTACCCTGCATTCAAAGTGCTCCATACTTGAACAGTTCTGTCCTTGACCAGTGCTTTTTAGAGAATTCTGGCTCCATGCTGTGCTAAAACCTGTGTGAGATACCATGCTTAGCCATGATGCTTCCAGGTGAAACAAAAGAGAAAACATACTGATTTCAAGCAGTAAAGACCTATCCTGGTGCTCTGTGTGTGTGTGTTTAATTTATATACATATACATATACCTTCTTTCATCGTGGTGCTCAAGAACCCTTCTAGCACTAAAAGTGAAGGGAGGAGGAAAACAGTAAAACAATTGAATTTTTAAGAACTTATTGCTAAGTATGTGAGTGGCATACATGTGTCTGAATTAGACATTCAGTATGGTGCAGGAACCCATAAATACATGTACATTATTTCTTATGGGAAAAATGTACTCAGCACTCAGTCTGATTGGCATTGACTAGCCTTCCAGAATGGATTGTAGTCAATTGCTGAGGTCCCATTGTACCTTCCAGAAAAGATTATATATTGGTATAATTTCTTCCTTAAATGTTTGGTAGAATTCACCAGTGAATCTAGGATATGGAATCAACCAAAGTGCCCTTCAACAGAAGACTGGATTAAAAAAACTATGGTACATATACACAATGGAATACTACTCAGCAATCAAGAAAAATGAAATAAGGACATTCGCAACAAAATGGATGGAATTAGAGAAAATTATTTTAAGTGAACAAACACAAGCTCAGAAAG
This sequence comes from Pedetes capensis, assembly GCA_007922755.1. Lineage (NCBI taxonomy): Eukaryota > Metazoa > Chordata > Mammalia > Rodentia > Pedetidae > Pedetes > Pedetes capensis. The sequence continues at coordinate 45,470 of VMDO01015140.1, read as the reverse complement.
AGAAATACCACATGTTCTCACTCATAGGTGGGAACTGAATCAAAATTATAAGAAGGAAAAATCCTATTCAAAGGTTGGATCAAAATAAAAGGAAAAAAAAAGCTAAGAATGGTGTCAAGATAAATGGTCTAGAAAATGCATGCAATTGTTCTGACAATATAAAAACAAAGTTCACTACAGGAAAAGTCTCTATCTTAAACAGAACTGAAACCCAAGGACATATAGAAAAATATTACCAAGTAAATGATACAGAAGACTTAGATGGGAAGAGTGAGATGGGGGGAGCATACAAGAGGGTAAGGGAGAACCTATATGAACAATGTACATCAAAATGCATATATGGAAATGTCACAATGAAAAGCATGTCAGAATGAATCACATTAAGGTGTACATTAAAAATTTCCAATAAAAAAAAAGAAAAAAATTGAAAAAAAAAAAAAAGAATTCACCAGTGAATCTATATGAGTAAGATTTTTTAAAGTTTGTTAGGGGGAATGTAGGGCAGCCCTTTCTCTAGGAGTAGAATAGCCCATTACCCTTTCTGGGGTATCAATAAGGTATTTGGGGTATTCAAGGTGGTCTTCCATTAGCTGGTAGGATATCTTATGTCTCTAAGCTCTGTGCATTCTCAGGAATCTCTGTGTAGCCAACAACATCCAGACAGTGGGTTATAGTCTGACTTAGCCGAGTATTGCCCTGGTGTGCTGGCTACATGTGCATAGCCAGTACTGTCTCTCCTATACAAATTTCTGGAATTCTGTTCTTCAAAGCTCAGATGTCTCTGGTATATTCTTAAAATTCCAGTTGCATTAGTACTCCTAATGTATCAGTCAACTTGTGTGTTGCTATGGCCATATACCTGACAGAAACAAATTTATGGGAGGAAAAATTTATTGGGGCTTGTGGTTTAGAGGATTTAGTCCATAGAGGTGGAGCAGGCATGGCGGCAGGACAGGCAGTGGGTACTGTGGCAGAGGACCTCATGTCATGGTATTAGGGAGCAGAGAGAGAGATTACTGAAACAGGGTCTGGGAAAAACCTCCAAAGGCCTGCCCCCAGTGACCCACTTCTGGACCTACCTCCCACAGTTCCGTAGCTTCCAAGGACAGTACCACCACCCAAGGACCAAGCATTCAAACACATGACCTTTGGGGGACATGTTAGATTCAAACCATAACACTCTGCTCCTGGCCCCCAAAGATTGATGGCCATCTCATAATGCAAAATTCATTCAGTACGATTTCAAGAGTCCCCAGAGTCTTAACAGCCCCAATCTTGCTTAAAATCCAACTCCAAAGTCTCCACTGAGACTCAAGGCAAACTTAACTGTGAGCCCCTGTAAAACAAAAACTGGGTTACATACTTCCAATGTATAGTATCACAGAGTAAACATTCCTATTCTGAAGAGGAGGAATGGGGGCAAGAGAAGGAAAGATTTCTCCAAAGCAGGACTGATATCCAGCAGGACACACAAACCCTATAACTCCATGCCTGGCTTCTGGCGCATTCAATGTCATCATCTGGGTTCAAACACACATGCACAGTTCTACCCCTATGACCTTGCCGTATGAAGCACACTTGGCCCTTTATGGCTGGCCCTATCCATTGTTGGTAGCTTTCCTTGGCAGATGTTTCAGGTTGCTGACATCTCCACCATTCTGGGGTCTTTATTACTGCTTAGGTGCCACCCTCAAAGCTTCATGCACCATCCTTTCAGGGACTCTTTTCAGGGAATCCAACTCTGGTACACACTGCCTAGCCTTGCAGGGTATTCTCTGGAACTTTGGTGGCAGCCTCCATGACTCCTTAATTCTTTCATTCTACATGCCTGAAAAACCAGTATAACATGGACAGTGCCAAGGTCTTCTGCCAGCTGGAGCAGAAGTTGGACCCCTTTTGTCCCCTGCTGTAGCAGCAGCCACTGTGTACCCAGGCTTGGAAACCACTTCCCTGGGCAGCCCACTTTGAGCAGAGGATCTAGGCAGCACTCACTTTTCAGATACTCTCTTCAAAGGAAAGTCTTTTAAATGAGTTTGTGGTTTTTCATCCTGGAACCTTTGATTGGAGAGTTCTAACCAACTCCTTCTTTGCCTCTAGGGCATCCCTGTTTAGTACGAAGTGCAGGGGGCTTCTCTTACTGGCAATTATCTCTTTAACAATTACAATCTCCTTCTCTGAGCTTGCTTTGTCCAAAGTTTGGCAACTTTAAACTTTGGTAATAGCTTTTTTTCTCTCTCTCTCTTAAAACTTTACATTTTAAAAATCCTTTTTGTATGTCTTTTGCTTCATTCTTTTAATCATAAATCTGACTAAAAGCATCCATTAATAACCAAGCCACATCCTTAATACAATTGTGCCTTAATAATTATTCTGCAAAGTTAATTAATCCATTACTTTAAAATTTAGCATCCCTCAAGTTTTTAGGACACGTGTAAACTGCCAGAATGAAACACGAATGGCTTCTAGTCCAGTTCCCAATAGTGTCTTCATTTCCCCCTGAAACCTCATGGGCCCCATCTTTACTGTCTACGTTTCTGTTGGCATTCTGGTGGCCATATTCTCACTAGAGCTGCCCCTCAAGCTCTGCTTACAGCATTTCAAGACTTCTCTCACCCCTACTCCAGACTCCTCCAAACACTTCCCACATGCAAGTTCCAGTGACCTAAGAACCACATAGTCAGGTTTTGGCATAACAACAACCCCACTCTCTATTTTTCTGTATTAGCCAGCAGGTACCAATTTTCTGTATTAGCCATCTTGTGCATCACTGTGGCAAAATAACTGACAGAAGCAAACTTGTGGGAGGAATGATTTATTAGGACTCACGATTTAGAGGATTTCAGACCGTAGAGGCAAGGCAGACCTGGTGGCAAGGCAGGTGACAGGACCTGTGACAGAGGACCTCATGTCATGGCATCAGGAAGCAGAGAAAGATTGTTGGAACTGACAGTCCAGATGAAACGTGCAAAGGCCTGCCCTTAGTAACCTACCTCTGTAAAGCTAGGACCCACCTCCTATAAAGTTCCACAGCCTCCAAGGGCAGCACCACTACCTGGTGACTAAGCATTCAAACAGATGACCTCTAGGGGACATTTTACATTCAAACTATAATGCCTGACCTCCAGTCAGTGCTTCCCCACGCCAGTAAGAGTGCCATGTTCTGCTTAAGAACAATCTAGAGATTGTTCTTAGATAGAAAGCTGAGGCATTTGTGTGATTCATCCTATGTAGTTTACCTGTCTCCAATCTAAGTCCTACATGCCTATTGTCTAATATCTAAAATCAGTTGCCAAATATTAAGGTGCATGTATGTAAGCCTGCAGCCATAGCACTGTGGTGTCTGATCCTGTCAGAGCTCAGAAGCTAAGCAGGGTTGGACCTGGTTAATACTAGGATGGGAGACCTCCAACGGCACCTAACAACAACAACAGCAGCAACAACAACATGTAAGCTAAGACTCCATGAATCCAGCCACAGAAAAGTTGCTGGAGATTTGTGAGCTGAATAGAGATTCCAGAGGATGCACAGTCCCTGGAAACATAGGAGTTCTGGCCATCCAAGGTGAAGGGATTTCACTGAACATCTGTGGACACTCATCTGATACCCCAAAGGTCCATGCCTTAGGAGTGGAGCTATTCTAGCTCTGGTAAGTTGGGTTTTTGTCTCGTGCAAAACCAATAAGACAATCCTTGTACCAAGGATCTTGAATAATTGATTTACATTCATGTTACTATTTACATTAAATAGTGTAAGTTCATGCTTGAATGCCATGTTGGCAATGAAGAAGTCTTCAGCATGCCTTTAGGCCTTCTCCTTTTGTCAGAGGAGGAGGATTTACAAAGAGAGCCTCTCTCCATGTTATTATTTTTTCTCTCTTCTCACCACTGGCCATATTTCAATCTAGGTTTCCAGATACAGAAAAATCCCTCCAGTGTTGAAAGTCTAATACTCTTTGCCATCTTAACCTCAGAGCCCCATAAGTACAGTAAGTTGCTCACTGTACTGTTTATTCATTTAAAAACTAAGAATGTTCTAGTATTCAAAGTAGGTGTTTTAAAAAGAATGAAGATATCTTTTTCAACTCGTTTTTTCAAGATTATTTGTCATGTTGAATATAATTATCTGTGATCACTAGAGCTAGAACACAGTGTTTTAAATAGTTAAAGTGTTTCTTGTTGTTGAACACTGTCCTGATCTTTAAAAGGAGTACATTAAGACCTCCTGTATACTGGATTTGAAGAATTGGAGGAAGTCCTATTCTGTTTTCTCAAATGTTTTCTAGTCTTCTGTCACTTCTATTTTTCATGGGTCATTCACATACTCCCCTGGATGACTCTTTTAAACTGTCGTATGTCAATCAAATAAAAATAGGTGTAAGATGGGGGAATAAACTTGCTTTATTTAAAACTGGATAGAGTTACCCTGTAAAGCTTTTTTGCATCTTTAGTTTCTAGCTGCATTTTGTATCTTGGCAGTAGTAAGGGGCAGGAAAGGACATGAACGAAAATGCTAAATAAAATAAAGACTCACAGTAAGATTACTGTATCAGAAAACCACTAGGGAATAAACTTAAAGTTTAATATGGAACATATAAAGTGAAATTTTTTGCTGTGGAAGCTGTACTCCACAGGGTTTCATCTGGAAGGACTTTAAAAAAAATTGTGAGATAATTTTAGTGCCTCAGAACAAAATAAAACACAGCAGTTTGATGAGCAATTCTTCAGAAGGTTGTGGTAAAGTAATAATAAAAATATGGATTCTGACCTCAAAAAAGCTGACTAGTGTAAATGACCACTTATATTCCTTTTTTAAAAATCTCATAAATTTTATGTAAAAATATAATAGCCAAAAAAGTATGTCCTTGAATTCAAAAGACACTGTTTATACAATTCAAATAACTTGCCCAAAAGTTCTGAGTTGAGTAACTTCCTTTTAAAAACAACAGTTCATTTTTCCTGGCATCAAGTCCTTGGGGATTATTAGCACAGTCAGTCTTGGGGTCTTCTTGTTTCTTGTACTGGTGACTGCCAGTAGGGTGATGTGTCACATCTTAGCTTTCAGCAAATCTAAACAGAACTTTTTAGAAACATGGAATACATATGATTTTTCCTATACTTTCAACACCTAGCACAACTAGCACAGTGTCTGGTACATAATAGTTGCTTAGAAAATGTTTTTAGATTGGCCAGGTGAATGCATCTGCTTTAATGTCAAAGACATTGTGGGCACAGTATGGAACTCTTTTTTGATTTTCCCTCCCATAAATGTATAAGATTTTTACTTTTAGAAAATACTGTTAACTCTTTAGTACCCTACTGAGGAAAAACTTGGGGAAGAATGTCAGCAAAACCTCCGATTATTGTTGACAGTAGCGTTTATAGAAATTAATCTTTCTTTCTTTCTTTCTTTCTTTTTTTTTTTTTGGGGGGGGGCGGTACTGGGGGGTTGGACCCAGGGCCTTGTGCTTGCATGCTCTGCAAAGTGCTGAGCCACTGAGCTGCACCCCCAGCCCATTTTTTACTTTTTGAGACAGGGTCTTGCTAAGTTACGCAGACTGCCTCTGGTCTCAAACTTGCAATCCTCCTGCCTCCGCCTCCCGAGCCGCTTGGATTACAGGCGTGCACCACCGTGCCTAGCTGGAAGTTTCTTATGTAAGTACCAGCTAGAAGGCTTAAATTTTAACTCAATATGATATTTTGGACCTTTTTTCTTACAAAATATTTTGGTGAAATAGCTGGTCTACTGTGTGCTTTTTTGGTAGCTGCATAATAGTTCATTGTGTGGCTGTTTTATAATTTATTCATAAGAGTCTCATCCAGGAGTATTAGATTGTACACACATATACGCCTATATATTAGATTGTACACACATACACTTGTATATGTAAATGTGCCTTGCTATTTCCTTACAATAAATTCTTATACATAAAGATACTATATAAAATCACATAAATATATTTCATAGCTTATTGTGAGGATTCAGTTAGATGATATTATACAGCCTTCAATAATGCCTGACAGTAAAAGTTGAAGAGTTTTTGGTAGCATGGTTATTGTTTTAATTGCCTTTGTCTTCCCACTAGGCTTTGAGCCCCTAAAGTGATTGTTGTAGTTAGGAAAATATCAGAGATTCCAACTAAAGTGGCTTGAACAATAAGGAAATTATTCTTTATTAAATCTTAAGGAAATGTCATTGAAAGATCCCAGAGGAGGAGTGAGTCCAAACTGCTTAGTTTAGGAGCTCCAAAGTATCATGAATAACCAGAATTTCAATGTGTGCCACCTGCCATCCTCAATGAGTCAGCCGTTCCTCTAGCTAGTCCCATCACATGATACAGTGCTCATTCTGGTCCCAGGAGTCGTACTTGGATCAAAAGAATTAAATGCCAGCTCTTCATAAGGGTCTCTCCACTGAAGAGCTATGAAATCTTTTTCAGAAGCATCCAGTAGATTTACCTTCACATTTCATGTAACATAAATGAATACATGGAATGGAACCATCATGATTGACTCAGACTGTTGTTTTTCATTCCTTTTGATCATTACCTACACTAGAAAATAATTTTGCATCATGATCAGGTTACCTGTTAAACATATATTTGAGAATGTGTATATGCCCCTGTTTACAATTAAATGTAATTCAAAATAAAATTTCTTGCAATAATATATAACCTTTATGATTTGTTATGGTTTGGATATGAAGTGTCCCTCCAAAACAGCTCATGTATTGGGAACTAGGTCCCCAGCTGGTGGTGCTATTTTGGGAGGTTCTGAAAACTTTAGATGGTAAGGTCTAGCCAGAGGAAATGGGTCACTGGAGGGTATATCCCTGGGGGCTGTATATTTTCCTGGGCTTCCCTCCTCCTTCCCTTCCTCCCTCCATCTTTCCCTCCCCACTTCTTTTTTTTCTCTCTCTCCTTGCTGGCTGCCCTGGTGTGAACTGCTTTGCTCTGCTACACCTTCCCTTACATGATGGACAGAAACCTCTGAAATCATGAGCCAAAATAAATCCTCTTTTAAGTTGTTTATATCAGGTATTTTGTCACATCAAGGTGAAAATAACACACTACTTATGGTAAGGTTAAATGCTATTTTATTTATATTTAAATATTTAAATGTTCTTAATACTCAAATATAAAAATTAGAAAACAATTTAATGTACATAGGCTGTTCATGAAGTTTTTCCACTTCAGAATACATAAAGACAATGCTGGGAGCATATATGGTGCACTGTTGAGCTTGTTCTTTTACATTTTAGTTGAATCAGGATTAAAAGTACTTTTTTCAGTGATGTAACAGTTGCATAATGGAAAAAGCCAATGCTGGATTACTTTGTACCCCACATCATTTACCAATAAAGGGAGAAAAATTTAAATCACAAAGGAAAATTTTTAGAATCATTAAAAGGAAGGTGTTTCTAAACATGAGATAAAACTCAGAAGGGGTAGAGGGAAAGAGCAATTTCATATGGTATAAATTTAAAACTTTACTATTGTTAAAATATTTCAATGTAGAAGGATAAAGGGGGAGAGGATAATCTCAATGTAAATGATGCAGTTTCTTGAGTACAAGGGAAAGATAGAGGAATATAACCCATAAATGCATACAAGTTTTACTACATATTAATCAAAAGGTTCCATAAACCTTGTAAGTTGAAAGTATAACCAAAAGCAATATAATAGTTGCACAATGAAAAAAGCAAATGCTGTATTGCTCTGTACCCCACCAACATTTACGAATAAAGGGAAAAATGAAAAAAAAGGTACATACTTTTACACATTTGCTAATGGTGAGATTATCTTAGTAATAATCTTAGTGAAAAAGCTTCACTAATGAATTGTACATTCAATGGGAGCACCTCATATAGTGCATGAATATCAGAATTTGGGGATCATTGGTAACCAGCTTGAAAGCGGCTTAGCAAGAGTATGAATAGGTAAGACAACTAGTTATAATTTATGATTCTGTATTGAATTCTGGATTGGGAAAAAATTATATAAAGAGTAATTGGGACAATTAATGGAACTCAAGTATGGGCTGTACATTATGTAATATGAGTTTAAAATATCAAGGGTTGTTTTCCAACTGAAAAAAATGTAAATCTAGTTCTTGAGTTTATACATATACTGAGTACATTATATGTATACCATAGTGTCTAATACTTTTACTGTGTTGTCTTTGGCTTACTAGTATTTTGTTGAGGATTTTTGTACCTGTATAGTTTTTTGTGGTATCTTTGTCTGTCTTTGGTGTCAGGTTAATGCTATTGGATGAGTTACAAAATATTCTCTCCTCTATTTTTTGGAAGAGTTTGGGAAGGACTGTCATTAATTCTTTCCTTTTCCTTTTTTTTTTTTTTTTTTTTTTTTTTTTTTTTTTTTTTTTTTTTTTTTTTTTTTTTTTTTTTTTTTTTTTTTTTTTTGTGGTACTAGGGGTTGAACCCAGGACCTTGCGCTTGCATGCTTTGCAAGTGCTGTACTATTGAGCTGCAACCCCAGCCCATTTTTTTTTTTTAAGTTTTTGAGACAGGGTCTTGCTAAATTACACAGACTGCCTCTGGTCTCGAACTTTCCATCCTCCTGCCTTGGCCTCCTGGGTCGATAAGGATTATAGATGTATGCCATTGTGCCCAGCTGGCATTAATTCTTTTTGAAATATTTAGTGATGTTCCCCAATTAAGCTATCTGGACCTGAATTTTTGTTTGTTGTGAGATTTATGATTACTAATTGAATCTCTTATTGATAGGTCTAGTCAGATTTTGTGTTTCTTTTTAAGAGTGTCAGTTTTGACCATGTTTGTAGAAATTTGGCCTATGTTTCTAGGAATTTGTTAATTTTTTATTCCTTTACATTTTAGCTAGTTTGATTTATGTTGAATAATAGCACATTTTTTGTTGTTAGGTGCTGTTGAGTCAGGTCCAACTCACAGCGACCCTCATAGTGTTCAATGGCTGATTGTTTCAGGATCGCTTCTGTTACATTGTGTAAATATACCTACTTAATTTAATGTGAAGTTGTATTTAAACCATACAAAGTAAATCCTCCATAAAACTGCCTTGCCTTGCATATCTGATTAATATACTTATCATAATAATGTTTTGATAATTCCAGTTCCATATTATTACCAATACTTGGTATTTTCTACCAGTTTAATTTTAGCAATTCAGGTAGGAGTGTTCCAAGCATTTTTGTTTTTTAGTTTTGAAGGTCTTAAGCTGTCATCTACAAGAACATCATACAGTATATCTGGGGCCTTTCATTTTTGTTAAGTTTTGCATATTTGTAAAGCTTTTTTAAAAAACAAGTTTATTTTAAACTCTTAATTTTTCTTTCTAAAGTCACTCAAGTCAAAAGTTACTAAATTAGAGTCAATATTTTCTCTAAATTTCATCACTGTTAACCCTTCTAAATTTGGTAGTTGTGCCTGCCTCTGCAGGTCTTATTTTCTAAGTATAAAATGATTCATTTTAAGGGCAGTAAATAGTAATTCAGCTAAAATATTACAAAATGTTATGCTTTGAGAATTTAAAAAAATTTTATTACTCAATAATATATTTTCTGAAAAATACAGTAAAAGTTTATAACTAAACTTGGTTGAAAGAATCAATACTTTGCCAATAGGTGATGCATTTCTCACATACTTTGCCTTATTACTTTGTAAAGTTACTTCAACCTTTCTATCAATCAGTGATCAAATTGACAATAATATATCAGAATATCAAATGAGATATCCTGGAACCAAATACCTCTTCCTTGAATTATGTTTTCTTTCTCTCACATAATAATCTCAATTGTGCATATTATTTATTGTACTATTCATTCTACGGGGCTGGAGTTTAGCTCAGCTGTAGAATGGTGCTCTGTGCTCACTGAGTCCTTGGGTTTGATCCCCAGCACCACACAAGTGGAAGATGGACATGGCAGCCCATTCTTGAAACAATCCAGAAATAATCAGCCATTGAAAACTTTGTGAATAGTAGAGAAGCACTGACATACTGCCAGGGATGTCACAAAGTTAGGTAGTGTTTCTTTCTGTTGTACATAGGATCATTATGAGTCAGACTTGACTTGAGAGCACCTAACAATAACAAATTCATTCTACATTAAAGAAATGTGCAACATACTCTATGTGGTCTATTCTATTTCTTTCTATTTTTATTTTAAGTGCTGGTGGCAAGTTACTAAATTACATTTATAACCAACTGATTGGTACAGCCTTCAGTTTGACAGCCAGTGGTTTGAGCCAGTCTGTATCATTTGCTGGAAGTGAGGCCAACTTCCCTAAGGCATATGGCCCTACAAAAGGGGGGTAAATGCATGAAATCCAGTCAGGCTTCTGTTTGAAAGGAGGCAAAGGGAGTTGGAGGGTAGAGGTAGGAGAAGCAACCAAGATTATCTTCAATAGGGACCACTCAATTAGCTGTCCTAACTATATAGTATATTTTGAATTATACATAGTTGTTTTCCCTTATTCTAGCTCCTACCCATTGCTTTTCCTTTTTCCAATTTGCTTATAGTTTTGTGTTTTTTTCCCTTAGATATTTTTTCGTTTTGCTATCATTATGCTTGATTCCACATTGTTATCCTATCATTTTAAAGGCCCCTTCTCATTGTGTTGCTTCTCATTTACTGAGACAAAGATTATGTAGTTTCTTAAAAAGGTGTGGCTCAAGAGTAATCAGGTTCTCAAGGAGGTCTTTTTGTTGTTGTTGTTGTTGTTGTTGTTGTTGTTAGGTGCCGTAGATTCAGCATTCAACTCATAGTGACCCTGCGTACAATAGGGGAAACATTTTAGTCAGTGCTTCTCTGGTATTTATAGGGTTTTCAATGGCAGGTTGGTTTTGGGGAGTGGGTTGCTAGGTCCTTCTCCCAAGTCTATAGTATCTGGTGTTCCCAGATGGTCTCCCATCCAAGTACTAACCAGGCCCAACCCTGCTTAGCTTCTGAGATCTAACAGGATCGGAGGTCTTAGGTTTTACTTTATAATCGTTTTCATGATTATGTTTGCTTATTAGATTTCTAAAATTACATTCAAACATTTTAGCTGTAGCCTTCATAGCTACCAGCTAAGTGATCTCTGAAATACAGAAGTACTCCTATACCCTCAGTTTTCCAGAGCAAAAACTGTTATTAAATGGTAACAATGTAGCTTAGATGCAGTGGCACACGCCTGTAATCTCAGTAACTCAGGAAGCTAAGGTAGAAGGATCCCAGGTTCCAGGCCAGAGACAGCCTGTGTGAATTAGCAAGGCCCTGTCACAAAATAAAAATTTTGAAAAAGGCTGGAGATATAGCTCAGTGGTAGAGTGCTGCCTAGTGCAAGGCTCTAGGATCAATCCCCAGTACCACAAAAAAGAAAAGAAAAAAGATAATAATAAAATCACAGTACCTGGGGACTATTATATTTTTGACTTGTTTCCTTGAGAGATTTGGATAAATATATAATTTACAATTCATAACTAGGAATAACGACTTGTCGTTGTTGTTGTTGTTGTTGTTGTGTTGTTGTTGTTAGGTGCTGTCAAGTGGGGTCCGACTCATAGTGACCCTTGTAGGGTTTTCAATGGCTGATTGCTTCAGGATTGCTTCAGGAGTGGATTGCCACATCCTTCTCCTATTTTTACGGTGCTGGGGATCGAACCCAGGTCCTCAGAGAGTGCAGTGCAGCACTCTACCAACTGAGCTATATCCCAGCCCCAAAGAACAACTAGAGAATCATTAATTTTGAAATTATGATTAGCATCAATTGTGTTCATTATAATACCCTAACTTCAGTTAGCCTACAAATATTTCCTTTTAAATAATATATTTCATTAATTATAAGATGCACATTTTCTCACCTTTTACCATATCTGAAAGCAGGATGCATGTTAGTGTTAATGAAGTCCTACAGTTGCTGTTGGCCTTGAGGTGAATTGTGATGTAGTTTCTGTGTGAACTTGTTTGTCAATCCCAGAGACATGACTAAGCTGCAAATCCTTCACTGTTTTCGTTAAACCATTGGACAATATATCATTTAAAAAAGGAATTGGGGTTTTGTAGTGGTCCAAAATCTCTTTTGCTGTTATTGTCTGTTAAAATAGGGCTACTCTCATTAGAGCTTATAAAAATGACTGTTTAAAACTTGGAAGAAATTCCCAGAGACAATAAAGGACAAGGGGCTTGATGGCATAAAAGACAGTACTGCCTGGAAAACCTTGATACCTACAATTCTAATAGTGATTCAGAAGAGTAGAACTCTTAATGTGAAGAAATTGTAGGAATGCCTTAACCAGCTTAGATTGCTTATGTTTTCTTGTTTATTTACATGTAACTTCAAAAAGTTCTAAATGAGCCTAAAAGAACTTTTCCAACACTTAACAAATTTATAAAATTCCAACTATTAAAAGCGTGTTATGGTTTGACAACATATTTTCTTAATGGCATATAAAAAATGGTGTTTCATATAAGCAATATTGTCTTCAATTCCATCCATTATAATAGGTTGATTTACTGTGCAATTTAAAGAGTATTATTTTACTGTTTTCTAACATGACTTGATGTTTTCTTAAGGACAACTAAGAAACAGATACATTTGCAAGTGAAGATAATACTATAAGGCAATGGATGACTGATAGGGACTAGTGTGCCCCTAAGAGTATGCTAGCAGCCACAATATTACTTGGAAACTTGTTAAAATACAAAATTTCAGGCCCCACCATAGACCTTCTGAATAAAAAATCTGGATATAGCCTGTGTTTTAACAGTCCCTATGGGTGATACTTGGGAGAAGGGCCTGGCAATCCACTCCCAAGGCAATCCCGAAACAATCAGCCACTGAAAACCCTATGAGGGTCGCTATGAGTCGGATACCGACTTGACCGCACCTAACAACAATGGGTGATACTGATGCTAGCTAAACGTTGAAAATTAGTCTTCTAGGCAGAATTTTAGACAAGAGAAAAATACTAGTTGTTATATTCAAGTCAGGTGTATCAGTAGCTTAGAATGTAAGAAAACACAGATTCCTTAAGTCAACTTAGTTACATCTGCTTAACTGTGTTTAAGAGTAATGAAGAAATTTACCATGGTGTGTGCTGGCCAGCTACCAGTAAGTATGGGCAGAATAATAGGAGAGTCAAAGAGCTGCATCTTCTTCACTTTGACTGATACTTGATCTTTGTCTTTTCAGCATGATGTATCCCAGACTTTACTCAAGGCAACACTTGACAGTGTTGTAGAAGAATGTGTCAGCTTTGTGGGAGTGGACATTAACATATGTTCAGAAGTTTTGTTAAGGTGAGACAAGAAGTCTGTGGCTGAAGATCACAGCATCTTGAATTTAATTGAATATCCGGTCCAAAGTCCGCCAGAACAAGGGGACACATGTATAAAATTGTCAGGTGTAAAAAATGTGTAGGTTTATACATTGCTTTAGGTAATCAGCCAGAGAGGAAGACATCATTTAAGGAAAGAATTGTAACAATTCACATTATCATTTTTAATATTGTAAATCTAAAGTAAAGAGCATATGGTAGCCATTGAGTGCATTAGTGTTGCTAATAGAATTTAAACAAGGTTAACATGGTAAAGAGCTGTTTCCCACCACATGAGAGCAGACATTTTTCTCTAGGCCAGACTCTTGCATGCATCTGTCAAAGCTAAAAGTAACCAAAAGATGATAAATTCTGAAAGTTCAAGGTATGGTTACCATATTTTTTTTCCTCATCCCACAAGTCACCTATCAAAATTTTACTCTGTCTCTTTTTGCTCCTGTGGTTATAGGAGAGCTGCATTTTTTTTATTTCATAGTCTTGCATTTATTACACAAATCTGCTGATGCAGCATGAAATTCCCTGATCTGGATCTTTTTCACTGAAACTGATATATTGGAAAATATCCTTTACATTTTAAGGTATTGCTTTTCTACCACAATTACAGATGTTTCACAATTTCATATTTTGAATTCCATAATAGAATTAAGATTCTCTGAAATAATAATCTTTTATTTAAACTACTTTTATTTAAACTACTTTGCCTATTTAAATAGGCAAACTACCTAATAAATTTCATATTTTTATTCTAACCTTGACATTCATGGAGAAGTATCTTTCTGTAGTTCAATTCTTTACATTAATGAGATCAGGCAGACAAAAAAAAAAACAGTAGTGCAACACAAATGTAGCTTTTGTAGTTTCTGCTACTAACTTTCTTTGTAAGCTAAACAGAAATAGCCAAAATTACCTCTCATTTTGGGAATACAAAGGACATGTTGTTAGACACCTTCGAGTCAGTGTCTTAACAGTGACCCTATGTACAACAGATGAAACACTATTGTGCTTCTCTGCTATTCATAGGGTTTTCAACGGCTGATTGTTTTTTGAGAGTGGGTTGCCAGGTGCGTCTCCCAAGCCTACAGCACCTGGTGTTCCCAAGCGGTCTCCCATTCAAGTACTAACCAGGCCCCACCCTGCTTAGCTTCCAAGATATGAGGGGATCAAGTGCCACAGGGCTACAGCTGCAGGCATCTAAACATTAGGGACTTTATATTTTGGAGAGCTAGTCAACCAAGATTTGTAACACTCAACACTGAAGTAACAGACAACATCTTTATTATAGATAAAAGAACCAAGGAAAATTTAGCACAGGATCACCTTCTTAGCTAATGCGCTTGATTTAGTGATTCAAATGTTATCTATCATTGTCATTTTAGATGAGATCTTTATTTCTTTTTTCCATATAACTTTTTTTTTTTTTTTGCAGTACTTGAGGTTTGAATGGGCCTTGCAAGTGCTCTACCACTAGGCTGCACCCTAGGCTGCATTTTTTATTTTTTATTTTGAATCAGAGTTTTACTACATTATGCAGGCTGCCTCTGGCCTTGAACTCTTGAACCTCCTGGCTCCACCTCCCAAGTGGGATTACAGGCATGCAATACTGCACCTGTGTCTCATTTATCTATCTATCTATTAGACACATTGCAGGACTTAATGCCAACAGAGCCAAAAATATTATTGAATGGCGAGAGAAAAATGGGCCCTTCATCAACCGTGAACAACTGAAGAAAGTAAAAGGGCTGGGTCCAAAATCCTTCCAACAATGTGCTGGCTTCATCAGAATCAACCAGGATTATGTTCGAACATTTTGCAGGTGATTGTATAAGTGTACCTTTCTGACAGTATTGTCAACCTCCTTGCTTGTTATTGTTACTCAGCCTACTGACTTACATAAATTCTAAGTGATCATTGTTTGTTACTTCATTCAGTGTGTGCTCAGTGTCCACTGTTTGCTAGGTATTGGGAATATGGCAGTCAACAAGTCAGCAAATTTCCTATTCTCATGGAGTTTGAAAAAGACAATAAACAAACTGGTAAAATAAGTAGTTTTACATGGTAAATAAGTTACATAAAAATTAAAACAGGGAGATTTGACTCTGTCTTGCGGCAGTACAACAGTTTTAGATGAGTTATTTATTAAAAAATTATTTGAGCAGATTTACAAATGAAGGGGCAAGCTATACAGGGATCAGAGAGAAACAAATACTAGGTGTGCAAAGTCCTAAGGCAGGACCAGCTTCGGTGTGTTCTACAAAAAGAAGGCCTGCATAATTGGAGCGTAGCAAATAGGAAGGAATAGTATGAGATGATGTAAAAAATGTGACTTTACAATGACCACCTCTCACTAACATAGCTCTTCCCTTAGCATTAGTTATTTGTGTAGAATGAGTTAAATTCTTCCATTCTAGTCCTGGTAGTATGAAAGCAGAGAAATCATATAAACTTCTTAGCATTTTATAATCATGAAAGAATAGTTTTTATATAGCTGTTATTTTGAGACTACCTGGCTTATTGATATGTATTATTTTCTTTTGACAAAAATTACAATAAAGGCCATGTAGAAGAATAATCTTTATTCTGGAAAAACACTAAGCAAAAGCCAGCCCCAAAGTAGAATACATTATAAAGCTTAGTAATAAACATTATAATTAAAGAGTTTAGTTTCAATATAGAAATAAGTAGAATGAAATAGCCTGAAATCCACCAAAATATAGTTGGAATTTAGTTTATGATAAAGGTGACATTTCAGATCCTAGGGAAAAATTGATCAATTATCCAATAAATGGTGTTATGACAACTGTCAGGATTTTGACACATGTAGAGTCTGCTGTAGTCCCAACTCACTCCTTATACCCAATAAGTTCCAGATGGATCATAGACTTGAAAGTAGAAAGGGAAACTGTAGAAGTACCAGAAGAAAACATGGGTAAATCTTGCAGAACAGTGGAGTGGTGGGAATTCTTTCTAAGTAGATCACAAAACCCAGGAGCCAGAAATGAAAAAACTCAAGAGTAAAATAATCTTAGATTTGTTAGTTTATATGTTTCTTGAGTACTTGGTTAGAAAATTCAAGCAGTATTTTAAAGGAAGTAATAGAAGGTACCTCAGTCTCTCACCTCAAATAGTTTCTTATATATTACTTCCAGAACATATGTTTTTATATCGCCTTTGTGTATATGTATTTTTTATTTTTAAAAATACATAAGAAGGAATTATACTCTACAACTATTTGAAACTTTCTTTTACCCTTATATCTTGGATCTTTTTCAAAATTGTTACGTATAGGTTTCTATTATTCCTTTTTTCTTTTATTCTTTAAAAGATTTGCATATTTAATTGTGAGTGGGCCAAAACTTAATGTAATCATTGCCTTATTAATGAACATTTGAGTTCTTTTAAAGCCTTATATTTTTTCAACTGATGATCAGTACTTGAAGATTTGACTATCATATCTTCTTGATACCTCATACCTTTATTAAGAATATCATATTGCTGTCTCAATGATTTTTGCTTTGAAATTCATTTTGGTTGTTAGTATTGTTGCTGTATTTGCCCTTTCAAAACATCCTTGATATTTTTTATTATAATTTCTATGGAATTTAATTTTTGATATGGCTTTTGTAAACATATAACTGGACTTCATGGTTTTCTCAACCTATTATTAATACATTTATATTCATTGCATTTGTTAATAAGATTGGATTTAATCTTCTGTCTTATATTTTCTGTTTATCATGCTTTCTGAGTCTTTTTATGCTATTTGTTGGATTCATTAGTTAACAGATTTTCTCCTCGTTTCTCTCCTTGTTTTCTACCATATTTTCATCCCTTCTTCATGATTTCATAGTTGGACGTCTTCTGTTCTTCTATTGATTATCCTTAAATCTGTTTTGGATTAACCTCTGGAGTTAATAGGTATCTCTGTTTTTCTCACAGAGAAGTCTAGAAACTTAGAACTTCTTCTGATCTTACTCTCCCTGGGAATTTAAAATGTATTTCATAATCATTTGTTTAACATAATAAGTTTTTATGATTTCTGTACTTATTGTTTTTGTAGTCCCATATTACCATTTTTCATTGTTTCATTTGTTCATTGTTCATTCATTGTTTTTTCTGGAATGTATCTTTAAGAAATTCTTTCTGGAAAGGATATACATGTTATACCTAAGTTCTCACATGTCTAGCAATTCTTTTAATTTGCCCTCCTGTTTGAATGCTACTTTGGCTAGGTATATGATTCTATATTCAAAGTTATTTTCTCTCACAAGTTTTGAGATCTGATATTTGCCAATAAGAAATCTGATGTCAGTCTGATTCTAATTCTTTTTGAAGTAATGTTTTATTTTACTTTTGGGTTTTTTGAAAAATTATATATAAAATGTCCCATGATATGTCAAGTATGAGTGTTTCCCATTCATCCTGTTCTGTGCTCAGTAGAGTCTTTTGAGAACTTAGATTTTTCCTCTCCTACAAGAAATAATCGTCATCATTCCCTCATCCTCCACCTCCCCCTCCTCCTCTTTTTCTTCTTATTTTCTCTCTATATTTTTCTCTATTTTCTCATAGAATATCAATTACACAGACTGAATCAGTTAAGAATGATTTTGGCTTTAAGTAACAGAAAATGCCACTAGCAGTGGTTTAAGCCAAAAAGTGGTTTCTATGAAGTCAGTAGTTGCTGTTTGTGTGTAATTTGTATGGTAGAGAAATAATCACATTTGTAATTAAAGTCTCTTTTTTGCACAACTTCTCCTCTGTTTAAAATTGTTTTATCTTGGTTTTTAATGATGGCAGCAGTCAGCAAACAGAATCTTTGGGCCAAAGTCAAGGAGTTGCTGTGACATCTTCAGCAGGTGTTGAGGTCACAAATGAGAAGCAGCGCAAAAAGAAGAGCAAAAGTACAGTGGATGTTGTACTGGAGCCAAATCCTTTGGACCAGACTTGTATTCATCCGGAATCATATGACATAGCAATGAGGTAAGCCCAAGGCAAGAATTCTCCATGCCCAGAGTGAGTTTCCTATAGCAAATGGCCTCTGCTTGGGCATAATGGGAACTGAAAAATATGATCACGTTTAACATGACAACATTTTTTAGAAGTTCCACATTGTTAAGTTATGTGGCACATTATTTTATTTCAGTAAGGAATGAAACCATTGTTCCTGGAGCAGTGTCAAGCTAGTAAACCCTGGTTCTAATGGTGAAGTGTGTGTAATGGAAATTGCGTGGCACTCTCCTCTGTTTGTTTTGGAAATTAACAAGACACAATTGACTAGCACCTGGTATAAACTTATGCTTTTCACAAGATAAAGCCCTTTTAAAAGTATAAACAGGCAACTCAGATTTCCTAAGAAATACTGTCCTGATAGGTTATTACAGAGTCTATGAAACAGTGTACTTTTAGTGAGTACACATTAACACAGAATGATATGGGAAAGTTTTTAAGTACAAGAGAAGCTTAAGACATTAAAAGCAAAACCAAATTTTTAATAGCACATTTAATTAATTTAAATTTTTTGATTAATTCAAAACCAGTGACTTGCTACATAATCCAAAAATTTAAAGGTTCTTACTGGATTGTATGACAGTGGATTTAAAACTAGTGTATATTTTAACTTTCATTGAATCTAAAATGAGATGTTTAACTTGTTTTCAAATTTAGTTTTTTCTTAATAAATGTCTTTGGTTTTCTTTTTCTTGTAGAAATGTTTAAAATTATAAAGATGTAGCACATTATAAGTAACTTAGAAAAGACAAGAAAAACATAATATTCTGTCAGCATCAAAATAGGAGTTCCTGTTTTTCCATTTTCTTTCTTTCTTTTCTTTTTTTTTTTTTTTCGCTACTATGAGTTGAACCCAGGGCCTTGTGCTTGCATGCTTTGTAAGTGCTATAACACTGAGCTGCAACCCCTTGCCCATTTTTTCCCTTTTTGAGACAGGGTCTTGCTAAATTACGCAGAATGCCTCTGGGCTCAAACTTGTGATCCTCCTGCCTCTGTCTCCTGAGGCACTGGGATTGCAGGCATGTGCCGCCACACCTGGCCCCTCCATTAATATTTTATTATAAAAAAATTGAAATATACAGAAAAGTTAAAAAAAATTGTAGTGAATTCCTTTATATCCATACTTAGATTTTATTATTAACATTTGACTATACCTGTTTTTCCACATTTCTGTTCATTTGTCTGTCAGTTTCTTATTTTTGGATGCATTCCAAAGACAATTGCAGACATTCCTACACTTCCTGCTAAAATTCTTCAGCATCCATATAGTTACCTACAGTTTGATAATTCTTTACAGTTTTTTCAAGATAAGATTCACATACAACTAAATTTTAAGTGTACCTTAGCTGAATTTTGACAAATTCAGCTCTGGTTTATATGCCTATATCCATGTAAACCAAACCTCTATCAAGATAAAGATTACCATCATCCTCAAACATTCCCTTGTATTCTTTTCAGCCAATCACACTCCAACCTCCCAGAAGTAAACTACTTCTGTGTAGTTTCCAAAAGATTATTTTGCTGTTTCTAGAACTTCATATAAACAATACCATATAGTTGTACTCACTTAGTTTAAGTCTCCGTTCAGCATATTTAGAGATTTACCCATGTTGTAACAGGCACAAGGAAAGCTTGATCCTTTTTATTGCTGAGTAATATTCCATTGCAAGAATATACCACAGTTTATCTATTCTCCTATTTATGGAATCTAAGAGATATTGGAAAAAATAAACCATTTTTCTTATTCTCCACTCTTGATATAACATGGAACACTTCTGTGGCCCCTGGCTACTGAAATGTATGTCACTAAAAACCAGTCGATTCTGTAGCAGATTCTGTAGCAGACACTAGCTAGACATCCTTTAATTCAGTTACAACACTATCTACCTGGAGATAGCATCAGATTTCACAAATTAAAGGCTCCATTCCCCAAAACTTCCCCCCACATCAGATCCCAGTTATATGCACAGGTTGTAACCTTCACTTTTGCCTAACTTGCTATAAGTTGGGGTTCCCTATCATATACAAATTTCTGGGTTCAAACCCCAGCACTGCAAAATTAAGTAATTAATTAAAATATATCAATTGGGGTTCCTATGATGCCCATTTGGGGCTTGGTTAATTTTCCAGCTCACAGAACTCAGAGAAACACTTTACATATGTGTACCCTTTTCTTACGAAGGATATTCCAAAGGGTACAGAACAGCAGTCAGTTGGAATGGAAGGGTAGGGTGAGGCGTGGAGTAAGGAGCACGGAGCTTCCATGCCCTCCCTGGGTGCACTGCCTTCCTAGCACCTCCACATGTTCATCCATCTGAAAGCTTGGCCAAACCCAGTGCTTGGTTTTTATGGAGCCATGATCAGTTATACTGTTGTTGTTGTTAGGTGCCCTTGAGTCCTGTCCGACTCATAGCGACCCTTAGAGGGTTTTCAATGGCTGATTGTTTCAGGATAGCCTATGGAGTGGATTGCCAGGTCCTCCTCCCATTTTTGCAGTGTTGGGAATTGAACTGGGGACCTCAGAGACTGCAGAGCAGCACTCTGCCAACTGAGCTAAATCCCAGCCCCTAGAAATTTTGTTGTTGTTAGGTGCTGTCGAGTCGGTATCTGACTCATAGCGACCCTCATAGGGTTTTCAATGGCTGAGTGCTTCGGGATTGCCTTGGGAGTGGATTGCCAGGCCCTTCTCCCATTTTTGCAGTGCTGGGAATTGAACTCAGGGCCTCAGAGACTGCAGCGCAGCGCTCTACCCACTGAGCTAAATCCCAGCCCCTAGAAATTTTAGTTGTGCCATTTTACATTTTATACTTCTTCCATGAGAGTTCTGGTTACTTCACATCTTTACCATCATTTGATGTTAGTTCTCTTGATTTTAGCCATTCTAATGAGTTGGACACTATTTGATGGCACCTAACAACAGTGTGTATTACAGTATTATCTTTGCAGTTTTAATTTGCATTTCCCTGATGACGTTTAGTACTTTATCATACATTTATTAGATGATTTATACATCTTCTTTTCTGTAATATCTGTTCATATCATTTGACCATTTTCTAATTCACTTGTTTGCTTTTTTGCTAATGAATTTTCAGGGTTTTAAAAATGTATTCTGTAAAGTCCTTTGCAAAATATGTATATGTAAAGTCCTTTGCAAAATATCTCTTTCACAAGTAATTTTTCCCAGTTTATGGGTTATCTTTTTGTTTTATAATTGTGTCTCTGATGAGCAGAAGTTTTAAATTTTGATCATATCTAATTTATCCTTTTTTGTTTTGTTTTGTTTTTTTCTCTTACTGAGTTATTGTTTTCCATGGTCTAGATAAGAAACCTCTGCTAGCTTAAGTCATGGTATATTATTCCATGTTTTTTTCTAAAAGCTTGATGGATCCAGCCTTTATTTTTATGTCTGTGATACATTGGAATTCCTTTTTGTATGTGGTTTGAAGCAGAGGTCAGTGTTCATTTTCTTACTCCGTTAAGAACATTCAGTTTTCTAGTATTATGTTTAAAAAAAAAAAAAAAACCGTTGTCCATTGCTTTAGTACCTTTGTTGGAAGTCAAATGACTATATAAGTGAGGGTCTATTTGTAACACTTTATTCTGTTTCATTAATTGAACAATTTAGAATTGTTCTTTCTTTCTGGTGCTTAGAATTGAACCCAAGGCCTCACATACATGCTAAGCAAGCACTCTACTACTGAGCTACATCCCTAGTCCTCATTGATCTATTTGTCAGTCCTATGTCAATACTATACTCTCTTGATGATTGCAGCACTCTATTAAGTTTTGTATTAGGTAGTATAAGTCCTACAATTTCCTTTTCCAATATTCTAGATGATTTGCATTTTCCTATAAATTTTGGAATTATCTTGTCTGTTCCCATTAAAAAAAATAAAGCCCATTGGGATTATGATTGGGATTGTATTGTATCTATAGGTGAATTTAGGGACAGATGATGTTGTAATAATATTAATTGAGTCTTTGTGGTCCCTGAACTTACTGTATCTTCCCATTTATTTAGGTCTTTTCATTTTTATAAGCAATATTTTTTAGCTTTCATTGTACAGATCTTACATGGGATTTACTAAATCTACTGTGTTTTTCAACACTGTTATAAATGGAAAAATTTTTAAGTTTGCAGCTACTTATTTCTTCCTAATATGTAAAAATATAATTGCTTTTTTATAATAACCTTGTATACTGCAGACTTGCTAAATTCACTTACTAATATTAGTAAGTTTTTATAGATTTCCTAAATATTCCTGTATAAGCCGTTATGTCATCAGCAAATAGATTACAGTTTTACTACTTGCATTTTAATCTTCATGCTTTTTCTTTCTTTTTTTTTTTTTCTTGCCCATTGCAATGGCCATGACCTTAATATAGCATTGAATAAGACTAGCGAGAATAGGCCTTCTATCTTGTTCTCAATGTTAGGACATGGATCCCATCTTTTTAATATCAAGAAATACTGTGGTCTCATACTAATTGTATTTTTAGTGTTTATTTGAGAAAATGCATATGTACACATGGACTCAGACTTCTTATCATAACTCTGACACTTTATTTGGAACTAAATTACCATTTTGTTCTGTGCAAGCCATTGCCTTTTTTAATATGCATTTTTGTTATTTTCAGTAATATATTTGTAGATAATATGTTTCTCAATTTGCTTTCTATTGTAAGCACAATTTTTTTCTACATATCTCTCTTATTAAAAGACCACATAATATTTCATCAAGTAATCGAACTGTAATTTAGTAATAATGGTTCTTAGTAGTGGTTCCTTATGATGGATTCCTAGAGATAGATTTACTCTACCAAAGGTCTGAAAGTTTTTGTGGCTCTTCACATACTTTGCCAAGTAACTGGTTTATAATGTCATCAGCAGTATTCAAACCCGAAGAATCTTTAATTCTTTTTGTTAGACAGGACTTTTTTGCCAGTTCTCATGTGGGCCAATTTCTGCATGTGGAATATGAGTGCCTTGCTAGTGATTTCACCACTTTATGTTCTTCCTTTGGGAGCTGCCTTGTCTCTCAGAAGCAGAGTACGTATAGACTATTTCATGGGAAACTTCTTTTGTATGCAATCAACTCCTGACCTTTAAAATATGTAGATAGAATAGGTAATTTATCTAATTAAACTCGCCATCCCCATTATCCAGTTTGGAACTGTAGTAGTCATTTCTGACTTTCAAGTACACTGAAGTCTAGGCATCACTCGACACAGGTACTTCATACTCTCATAGGTGTCACACAAGTTTCTAAAAACCCATTAAGGATGCAATTAGGTCATCATTGATTTTATTTCAGTTCTGTAAATATAAGTTCTGTTGCAGTAAATTTCATTTTTACTTTTATCTGAAAAGTAATAGTAAGCTTTGATGTCACCCTACCATAATGTCACCCACAGAAATACCAAAATGTGAAGTGATTATCTTTGTAACTTTTATATTTAACATACTTGCTCATATGTGTGTTTTAGAAATTTGAGATCGTGATCTTTTGTAGGTTTTAAAAAGTTACTATTTATTTATTTATTTATTTATGGTATCTGTAATGGGGGTGGGTGGGTCCAGGACCCTGTAATGGATACCAAAATCCCTATACTCCATATACTTTATGTATGTATGTATGTATGTATGTATGTATGTATGTATGTTTGTATGTATGTATTTATGGCAGTACTTGGGAGGTGAACCCAAGGCCTCGCACGTGCTTTGCAAGTGCTCTACCATTGGGCTGCACCCCTAGCCCATTTTTTATTTTTTATTTTGAAACTGGGTCTCCCTGAGTTACGCAGACTGCCTCAGGTCTTCAACTTGTGATCCTCCTGCCTCCACCTCCTGAGTCGGTGGGATTACAGGGGTGCACCACCACCCTAAGCCTGCATATTCTCTACACTTTAAATCCTCTCTAGGTTACTCAAAATATTTAATTCAAATGCTGTGTAAATAGTTGTCTTGTTTAGAGGATACTGACAAGAAAAAAAGTCTGTGCCTGTTTATTACAGGTACAGTTTTTCCCGAGTAGTTTTGATCTGCAGTTGATTGAATGTGTACATATAGCACCTGTAGAGAGCCAACTATGCTTTTAATGATATGTTTATATCATTTTTAAAAACTTTATTATTTATTTGTAGGGGTTCTTTGTATACTAAAGGCCTTCCTTGTGTAGGCTGAAACATTTTTCTACTTTTTTAAACTTTTATATGTACATATAATATTATCATGTTTTTGAAATATGAGTGTTTATTTTTGTGAAGGAAAGCCTTTTTCTTTCTTGCTTTATGCGAGATGGGTCATGTTTTACAATCACAATCTCTAAGAACAGTCTGTTGTTCCCTATCGTTTTGTTTTCTTTATGGTCCCAATATTCACTCTTATGCATTTTGCTGTTGTTGATGTTAATCAGCATTTGGAATATGCAGAGCACAGTGGTAGGGCCTGAAGAACATAATAAAAAGGTGACTTAGGCCCTCAAGGATCCTACTAAAGTAGAGAGGACAAAACACATCGAGATATTACTAGAGGCCAATAATCAGTCATTATTTGAGAAGTCTCATGGTCTTTCAGGGAGAAAGAGCTCATTTCCAGATAGGGCAATCTTTCTTGTAAGACTTCATGTAGGAAGTTACATTTGAGGTAGATTTTCAAGGATTTGAATTAGGAAATAGAGGGAGAGAGGTACTTAAAAAGTTGGAAAGAAGAGAAAATAGCTCAGGTCAGTTTCAGGAGTAGTCAGTAGTCTAGTAGGAATAACCAGCATTGGCTACATCTTCATTTTCAGACATATTTAAAGCATTTATCTTGTGTGACTCTCACAACAGCCTCACAGGGTTATTACTATTGTTATTCTCACTTCTTCTGGTTGACAAAGTCTAAGATGGGTAGGTAAATTGCCTAAAACAACTCAGCTGGCAGAACCAAGATTTGCACTAGGTCTATGTCACTTCAGAGTCTAAACTTTGTTTTGTTTTATTTTGTTTGGGCCAGAATCTCACTGTGTAGCCCAGGCTGGCCTGGAACTTGTGTCTATCCTTTTGCTTCAGCCTTCCAAGTTCTGGAATTATAGGCATCCACCACTATGCCGGGCCCAAACCTGAACTCCTAACTAGATTACAGGTTAAACAAAAAACACAAAAACTAGCATGGAGCCAGATTTGAATGTAATCATAATGATTTTAGATTGAGGGTCTTGTACCCTTAAGGACAATATGTTTTGTTCAGTAGAAGAAAGTAATATGCCCTGTGTTACATGTGTTCCTTAAAGAAAAAGAAATGAGTATCTGGAATGTGCTGGCTTGAGTGTTCTCTCTCATCACCTGACTGAAGTTAAATTCTGCCCTTCCCCTCAAGAAAACATTACCTCCTCCAATAAATGAAAATTTGCCTACTTATTTTATTGAGGGATTTGTAGAAAATAGATTTTTCTCTAGCATGTGTAGAATTTGTTGCTGCTCTGCTGGAGATCCAGTGTTTCCTGGATACTGCACTACAAGAAATTCCCTTCTATTGTGATCTTTAGCATTGCAAAGTAAGCAGCTTGTTAGTGCTCCTGTTTGCTCTCTTCTCATTTTAGGGTAGGAGGATAACAAGAACCTGGGTAGTGTGTTCATCCTAGAGCCAGAGGAGATTTCTAAGTGCAGAGGGCTTATGTCTGTTAAAAGAGGCACAGTAAGAGAATCCGTATACAAGATATAAGGGGAACATGGGACTTAAAAATCTACCATTGCTACAGATGAGTTTTCCTTCAGTGGTCCTCAGAAGACTTTCTATTTTAAATTCCTTTTCCTTATTTCAGGGACTTCACTTCCTTCCTTACTGAAAAAATTCAAACTTCTTTATAATCCCCTCCCTCTGGTTATCTCCTTATCTTTATTCATTCTGTCCCATCCTTCCGAAGCAACCCTCCATCTCTTGGTTCCATTCCCTTCCCCACCCTCACCACCAGAAGGCTGTCAAGGACTTTGGCCTTAAACATTGTCTTGATATCTGTGTCATAATTGTCATACCTCTAAAAGTGAGATGTAAAGAGGCAGCTAACTGAATAAGGTCTTCTAGCGTTTTAAAATTCTATGAATGTCTTGTGTATCTTTAATATCTTTTCCACTTATTTTTGTTGGTTTATCCCACAGACTTGTTATTGCTATAATCCCCTCATTTCCTACTCCCTGAAAGGTAAAAGCAACAAGCCCCTTTTATCTGACTTTCTCCTAGAACCTCTAGCCCACTGCTCCTTTTGTTTTTTTCATTATCAACTTTTTTAGAACTATTTGCCTCTAATGCTTACTGCCTACTTTCTTTCAGTCCCTTACATGTTGGTTTCTCTTCTTACTCCTTTTGAAATTACTCTCTCAAGTAATGACCTCCTGATTGTCAAAAACAGTAGCCTCTTTCCATCCTTAAACTACATTCCCATGCTGCCACATTTGACACCATCACTTACTGGGAAGCTATTACAAGGATTTGTCTTTAATTTTGAGTGAAATCTGGAGCTATAGCTGAGCTAAAGAATGGCATGATCTGATGTCCATGTTAAAAAGATGCCATTGTCTACTGTGTTAGGAAGACTGTAAGGGGCAGTGGGAAGCCGGGAGACCAGTTAGACTAATTGCAATAATCCAGTTGAAAAGTGATGCTGACTGACATGCACACGATAGCAGAAGTAGTGAAAATTGTGCAGATTCTCTGTGTATTTTGAAAGTAGAATCAATAAAGATTTGCTGACAGATTGGTTGAAGATTTTGAAAGACAGCAACTATAGTGATGAATGGCAAAAATAATGAATACCAGGGACACTGTGGAAAATGAAATAGAAACTCACTATGTTGGAAGGGGAATGGGAAAGGGAGGAGTTAAAGAACTAAACAGTGGTTACTCCCCTGGTGATCTCTTCTAGTTTCATAACTTTTAAGAATTATCATAAACATGACTCCTAAATGTGTACTCTAACCCAAACTACTCTTCCAAATTTATGACTGTGTGTCTAGCTGCCTCCTCAGCATCACAAATCTAGCCTGTCTAAAACCAAACCTCCGGTCTCCCCTCAAAGTCTTGCTCCAACCACAACCTTCATCTTAAATAATTTCAGTTCATTCTTCCAGTTTCTCAGTCCAAAAGCTTTGGAGTTATCCTCGACCTTGGAGATATCTCTATCAAGTACTAAGCTCTTTCTCCTTGAACAACCTTTGTACTTCACAGAGGGCACTTACTAATTATTGACCTCTTTTGTAGAATCTGGTAGTATAAGTTTTATGCTCCCTATTCTGCTAGGCTCCTTATGGGCATAAATCACCTCTACTCATTTTTATGTTCTTTAGGCCCAGTCACTGTGTTGTATACATTCCAAGTGATGAATGAAATTATCACCAACAAAATTCATATGGTAAATATCGAAACCATAAAGAACACACAGAAAATGAGGGAAGATTGAACTCATTGTAGAGGTCAGGGATCTTGAAAGAAGACTTGTCTTTCATAAACTTAAAAAAAAAAAGTTGTTTTTTTTTAAATTAAACAGCTTTTTTTAATGTAACCGTCAGTACTCCACTTTTTCACACTTATTCATAATAGAGTTGGATGGGCAAAAATATCAGGACACAGAATATCCTACTCATAGTAAGGCTGTGAGCCTCTCCAATTGTCTTGGTCCCTGTAAAATAATATACTTGAAAATTTGGCCCTAGATTTACTAGGCTAGTAACAATCAAATTTAAGGTTAGTTTATAGTTGCAGACTATAAGCTCCAATAGGATAGGGACTCTAAGAATCAGTTTACCACTATATCCCCAGTGCCTAACAAAGACTGATGTAATATTTGAAAGACTAACTGACAGAAATAGAGATTGAAAGATGAATACATAGAAGAACACTGAGGAAAAGGAACTACTCAGGAATTAAAACTTTAATAGGCTAAAAAGAAATGTTTAGCTTTACTTCAAGTGTTTTTCTTTATATTTAACCTGGCTGAGGTCAAGGCAGTTCTTCAAAAAAAAAGAATTGTTGATAGAATATATCAATTGTCCTTTTCTGGCATTGCCTATCCATGTATTGAGTTAGTGCTTCTTTCAGAATCTTGTGTGGATTGAAAGGATTTTAGGACCTCTCCAAATGGAATGCCACTGACCTTCACAGAGCATCATATCCAGTGTCCAAGCCCTCTAAGAGTTTACAGATTGGAAAAGTGGAGACAAGCCATGGAAGAATTTCTTCCTATTCTCTGTTGTCATCCAGAAATCACCACAGTGTGTCCATATATGAGTGATTTCATTATGTTGGGTACTATAAGCCATGAATAAAATTGTTGCTGTGAGTAGAAAGAGGCTCAGAAACTGCCTGTGTAGGGGTTACCACTACCGCCCTCCCGCCCCTGCCTCCATTCCTTTTGTCTTACCATTTTGGGTTGAACCGGGGAGCTAAGGCATGTATCCAGTTTCCTTTTCTTTTTCTTAAGTAAAGTGCCAGGAAGGAGTGCTCTGTGCTGTGGATTATGCTGATTTGTACATATCACAGTGAGACCTGGCACTCTCCCAGAGATTCTGCTGCATTAAGAATTTGATTCACTACAGATAGTTAAGCTCTAAAGTTGTTGTGCTCTTGATTAACTTGAAAAATGCCAGGAAATTTAATGTCAAGACTGTCACTCAGCACTCACTTTGATAAGGCATTAGTTAGTATTTGTTATTTCCATTTTGACCATTAGGGAGAAATATTGAAAGACTAGTTTCTAGAAGTGGTTAACAGCCTGTGTAGCAGCAATATGACACGCAGGGCCATTGTAATGGACTAGGTAAAGGTATATCAAGGAATGATTTGCATCAATACTGTACTGTCGTATTAGTTCTCTGGTATTTCCCTTATTACTGCTGATGTGCCTATTTCTGACCCTTACATTCAATAATGAAAGGTATATTTTGAGAAAGTAGACAACTGTGAATTTAAAATTCAGGTCTGGGACAGGAATAATCACATAAACCACATAAAATCTTTCCTTAGGGAGGGGTCAAATGTCTTTACAAAAGCCAAACAATATTTAATTTACTAAAATGTTGTGGCAAATTTTTAAAACCAAAAGTAAAATTAACCGATGTGATACACATAATGGATAAATGGATCCTGACTAGTGCCCATATTACTAAAAGTAGTGGGGATTAGGAGAGGCCCTTCGGAGGTCCTGCCTTAAGTCAGGCCAGACAAGGATGAATGACCATTACTAAGAACTCCTAGTGAGAGGGCCATACTTGTCTGTCTCTTTCCCATTTGTGTTCAAGGATTTAGCATCCCTGAACTCCTCTTTCAAAATTGCTTTTAGGGATTTTTATGACCTTCTGTCCAACCTTAGCTTGCTGCCCAGGAAGGAAAGAAGGTTTTTAACTAATAAGCAGCTGAAGTACAGGGAGATTAAATTATTTTTTATTTAAGAGAACAAAAACAAAAATTCAGCAATTGTAGTCCTATGGCATTCATAGACTTGCTATTCCTACCCAGGACTTGTCACTTGTAATTTTTCTAAGAGCTGAGTCCTTTGGCTTACTGAGTATGTTGAACATACCTTCCCACATCTAAAATTCACTACATTGTTTTGCATTGGTATGCCACCCAACTCCTCAGTGCTGAAAACATTTCTTTGTGGGGAACTTGTCTGAAAAGAAATCCAGCTGCAAATACTGTAAAATAAACGATGCTTAGGTAAATAGACCTGAGAGATTATTTGCAAATTTGAAAGATCTCAAATTTTGCTGGACTTGCCTCACAAGAATTGACAGTATTTGGACATGAAAATTCAGGCAGAATCATTGCTGACTTTTGATAAGTGATTAACTTAGGAGATATATCAATTAGTTATCCTACATTAATTTCTAATGAAGCTATGATTACACAATATTAGAGTGCCTTTTCGTAAAAAGATAAAAGAGAGGCTAAATCTAAAACCTAAAGATGTTTAATGGACAGATAACTAAAAGTTATTTATATTTTTGTTTTTCTTATTAGGAATTAAAACCTAAACATCTTAACATAGTTCTCAGAAAGTACCATTCATCATATTTTCAAAAGTGCCCTCACAAAAGAGAAAAATTGATGAAAGAAAATCCACCCATTGGAGAATTAGATGATCACGTTATGGCATTGTTAGAAATTGGTTGTCGTGTCTGATGTCTTACATGTTGTTCCAATAGATAGCCCACACAAAGTTTCTGACAAAGCTAGTGGAGGGCAGTAGGAAGTTCAAGGACTGATATTCTATCTGACTTTCCCTTAACTCAAACTGGAGACAGTGCAGTGTCAGACTTCCTGGGTTCAAATTCTGGCCGTTTGACCTGGGATTGTAATTTAACCTCCCTGCACTTCAGTCTCAGCTGTTAAACGGGAATAGTAATAGTACCTATGTCATGGGATTCCATGAGTTAACATATGTAGAGTACTTTGCTTCTAGGACAGAGTTAGCTGCTATATAGTTGCTGTAATTATTGCTGTTCTTTTCATTGAGAAGGGTCTATCAAGCTGAGCAATAAAAGCAAAGCAGAGGGAAGTCATAACAGTTGTTCCCTGAGGAAAAAAATAGTATTTTACCATGGAATCTGGATGGAATTAGAGGCACTTAGCATAGTTAATTCATATTAATACCAGCTCTTGGGACTGGAGAAAACACTGGTTTCTCTCCCATGTGTCTAGAGCAACCTGTTAGTAGCCCAGTACAGGAAAGGAGAGAGTTGCTGGCCAGCTGTGAAGTTGTGCTTGCTTCAGGCTCTGCCATCCCTGAGGTATTTATCTGCCCTTCTCTTTGTCTGTTCTTGTTCAAGTTTAGACCACTCAGACTGGAGCCTGACACTAAAGACCATATTGATTTAGTCTCCCGTTATCTCCTCCTTGTCTTCTTGCCCCCGAGCTAGCTATAGATTTGAATCTCAGCCTGTCTTCTGACTCTGTGTCACCATAAGCAAGTTCCCTTGACCTCAGTTGCCTAATCTTTAAATGGAATAATAGTATCTCTGCCCATTCAGAGGACATACAGAGACTTACTGAAATGGCAGATGTTAAGCATTTTCATATTTTTTGAAAGGAAGATTCTTTGACAGGTCTGCATTCATGGTAAAAAGGATGTTTGCCAAGGAAGAAAGTCATTTACCTCCAGTCCATGGGCTTTCTCCCTAGTTGTACTAGAGCTGTTTAATTTCAGCCCTTCTGTCACTAGCCTGGTGTTTTTGAATACTACTTTTTTATTTGCCCTCTTCTTTCAAATAGTAACAGGCACTAATCCACATTATGGCTTTACAGGCAGTAAATTAAATTATATTAATTCTAAACACAGTGTTTTTGAACTATATAGAGACTGCAGCCTTTGAAACCACTAACTTAATTTTGTCCAACTTTTACTCAGTAATTCAAAAAGAGCCAAAGTTTTTTTCTTTCAGATTTAGTTTAAAAAAAAAAATAATAAATTGCTCCCAGGCAGTGATCCTGGGTACCAAATTTTATCTGAGATCTAAATCTTATGTCTGCGTTGAATATCCTCCAAAGTAAAGGGATAGAAGTGCTTGTGAAGATATGATGTATTATTATAACTTTTACCTTAGCTACAATCTTGTGGTCTCAACTCTGTGACTTTGGGCTGGTCACTTATCTTTCTGAACTTGATTCCCTTTTCTGCAAATTCTACATACACAAGAAATTTTTCAGAAAATTAAATGAAACCATTTATTGAGCACCTTCATAGTATATATTTACCTGAATATAAAACCCAGCCTCTAAAATAGCAGATATAAATGTAAGACTCTTTATTCTAATTATACTGTCATTGTTTAAAATGCAACTATAAGCTCATTAAATCCAAAGGCTCTGTCATCATCCTTGATAAATTCCCTCCCCAAACACATCAAATTGAATAAAGCTGAGCATGCTTTTCTAAATTATTTTTAATCGGCCTCAGTGTTTTGTTACATTCCTTTGCAGAGCTTTGATTTTAGCAAATCTTTGTCATTTGAGGTAGGGTGTGCATAGGTATAAACAACCAAGCTCACTGGAAAGAAGGAGGTCAAACTGGGTAATACTGTGTTGATATTTTTTCTGGTTCTCTTGTTGGGGGAAGAGTGTTTGAAAAATGTAATAAAACTGATTTTTTATGTCAACTGTAAATTTATTTGTAAAGCAGTTCCTGAAACAGGAGTTTAAGCATCTGTAGAACAAATAGCAACATTTCAGTATATGATACTTTTATTTTTACGTACTCATATATGTATATATTTGTTTTTTCATTATAATTACACAGTATATAAAGGCATAAAGAGTTGCTAAAATAATTGTTACTTATGCCATTAGTTATTACTTCACTGATTTTAGATGCTGGGTGTAACTATGAGCACTGTCTTCAACTATTTCTACAAGGAAGATCATCCTAAATCTTAAAGTTTTAATAGATATCTGCATAAGGACATTTTAACTGGAGCTTTTTTCCCCCCTCCATGCTAGGGTTTAAACTCAAGACCTTGTACATGCTAGGCAGGTGCTCTACCACTAAGCTATATCCCTAGAATCTGCACTTAAAAAACACATTCTCTATACTAAATTGCAAAATAATATAAAATTTATAATAAAACAGCTTTCTAAGGATAAATTCTCCTACATGCAGTTAATGCAACATGCAAAGTTATCCAGTGTCTGAGCATGTGTAACACCTCCTTGAGAAAGAAGGAAACGTTTAGTAAGTTCCTCAGAAGTTAAAAGCAGGTTACAGTCTAATGCTTATAAAACAAGTCTTGTGGAAGAAAAACGTCCACTCCTTAATCCTCAGCAGCTTCTTCTTCCTGGTGACTTTCTGCTACTCATGGATGCAGGAGATGCTCCAGTGACCTTCCAAAGGGTACCAAATAATGACACTAAAGATGTACCAGCCTGGCGCAGGTAGCTGCATATGTTTAAAACTGTACTCAGATC
Source organism: Pedetes capensis (assembly GCA_007922755.1). Taxonomy (NCBI): domain Eukaryota; kingdom Metazoa; phylum Chordata; class Mammalia; order Rodentia; family Pedetidae; genus Pedetes; species Pedetes capensis. The sequence goes on along the minus strand of VMDO01015140.1, from coordinate 12,216 downwards.
ATAGTCTGTTAGAGCTTTCAGAACAAGTCTGTCACCCTCCCTGAAAGGGTCACATTTTAAAAATATTTATCCTTTGTTTTTAAAAGCTAGTCAGCTGTAAGTTGTTTTGGAGAGTTATTTTCTAATGGTCTGTGGTTGATTAAATGCTAAGAAAAGCCATGTAGATATTATTTTCATTAGCTCTCCCCTAGCTTCTGTAGTGCAATAGGTAGTTCAAGGAGTGTGGGGGAAGCTCTCCATAAATGCACTTTACTTGAATTTACAATTACTGTGAGTTTTGAACCAGCACAAATTTTTAAAGATTCTGGCCCAAGTCAGTGGCTTAGTTTAACAAGGAGTTTAGAAGTTTGAAATGACTCTTTGATGATGATGATTAAAGTGCAGTTCCCATTGCCATCACTGTGACTGCACTGCTGAGACAGCAGATGTGATAAAGCTGATGCTCTTACTTCAAGCCTGACTGAATCCATACTATACACTCACCTGTGCATGTTCAGCTCCCTGTAGACAGTGTCAGAACAGCAGCAGGTTCTTCTTTCCCACACTGAATTCATATGCAATCTCTGATGCTAAGAGTGGTAGATTTGAAAATATACAGACTATCTGTGTTGTTCAGAGTAATAAATTATTGCTGAACTTTTCATTGGTGCCTCACTGCTTAATCTATAATCACACTTTAAAAAGCCAGATTTTCCCTAGATTCTTTTAAAATCATTAAATTTCTCCCTGTATTACAAATTGTGTCATACCCTATCTGTTCCTATTCATTTCCAAAATGACTGTGCTCTTACATTTAATTTTTTACTTACTGATAAAACTACTTTAAAACTGAATAAAACTAATGGGTAAAAAGAAACAAGTATACAAGTCTCTAAAAAGTGTGGAAAGTAGGTAAACAAGTAGGAGTACTTTGACCTTATTGCATGATTCATGGTGGAATTGTAAATCATGTGTGTTTTGCCCACAAAGCACATGCTAATATTCAGTTGTTTTTAAAGTGATTGTGTTGCATCATCATTGCTCTTCGTTGCTCTGTAGGGTATCATGTTGCTTTAATGTAATGAACCGAGTCCTCAGTTCCTAAATCTCCATGCTGGAAATGATTACATAAAATGGGCTGGCTATGTCTGAGGTCTTAGAAATCTTGAGAATTTCTTATTCTTTGGGAAAATATTTTACAAAGACTTTATTTTTTAAGAGGAAAAACCCTAAATTTGTAACAAGTTTCTGTTGAAAATACAGCAATTTTAGGTGATATAGCTTTCTGTTTGAAAAATAAGCATTATCTCCGCTATAAGGTCTGTATTTTAACTTTGTACAGATGTTTGCTAACAGAACATGATGTGGTTATTTGTTGCATTTAAGCTACTTTCTTACTTTAAGGTAAGATGGATGAAATTACAAATTAAATAAAAACAGCGGCTCCACCAGCAGTCGTTAGCAAACTGAAAAAGCCTTCCAAAGACTAGAGAAAATGAGACTATGACTTTAATAGCTCGTTGTCTTTGGAGAGAATTGTCTCTTTAAAAGCTTGTGTATAGTAAGCTCATTGTGGGATTTACTCAGTGTTAACTGTCTAATGTTTAAAAGTAATCTGCCGTTAAATTGTGTTAGTAAAATAATACCAAAACTATTGTGTTTTCTGTCTTAACCAAATATAACCCAGGCATTTTTACGTACCTTCAGTGACACAGACTGATACCTTAGGTGTATGGCGTGAAACTCCAATGAGTGGGAGTGGTTGCATGGCCTTGGACAAGTTATTTGGCTTCCATGAACCTCACATCTCATTTTCTGCATGATATCATACTTACCTTTTAGCTTTATCGGTATGATTAAACAAAATTATTCAGCTAGCATAATGCCTGGCACGTATTTTTCAGCAGGGGTTCACTTAGCCTGTGTTTCAAGCTTCTTAAAGTATAACATGTTTTTAGTTGGTACTTTTGAGCTAGCAAATACTTTTTATTGAGTGTTACTTCTCAGTTCTAAACAGAAAATTTGGAATATGTGGAATAACTCTTTCTTAGGGTATTTAAAGAGCCTAAGTCTATTGAGAGGCCACTGAGCATAAAGCATGGCTTCCTGTCATACACAGTTGAATATATTTGAAATCCAGTAAGGGAGTCAGTTCCAATGCTACTCCCAATCCTCTGTATAGTCCCTCTCCTCTTTTATTTGCTGTTTTTCTTTTTCTCTGACCTTGTTGTTAACTTTAGGAAAGTTTTCAAAATACAGAAGCACTTAACTTTGTTCCTTAGTCATTTAAAAATAGGGTGGATCAATATGAAGCATTAGCTGGGAGCAAACTTGGAGCTTTTTTATTGATTTCAGTTACTAGTGCCCTCAGGCTTGTGTGTGTGAGATGAAGACGATATATGAAATATGCACGTAGGTTAAATGGACCAATTTTCTTCTTACGTCTGCAATTACTATAAGCAGACTTCTTTATATGGAAGTGATTTTGGTAACAGTTTCTCTCTTACACACACACACACACACACACACACACACACACACACACACACTCTTAAGACCCCAGAGGCCTACTGAGCAAGTGTTTTTGTTATTGAGGCCAAGACTTATACAGTGCTGCTTTGGGAGGTTTCTTCGATTAGTTACTTTTACTAATTGTAAAATGCTATTTTATTTAAGGTTATAAATTTACAGCCCATGAATATACTTTTAGGCATTTTAACAAATGGGTATGGGCCAGAGTCTTGAGGATTTAACAGATGTTCTGGTAAGTAGCCAGTTGCAAACCAGTAAAGCCAAGACAGAAAATACCAGGGAAGCCTGCTCAGCAGGGCATGAATTATCTGGAAAGTTTTGTAAGGAAGTTGGCTGTGAGCAGAGGTTGTCGTGTGTCATCTGCCTGTCAGTCAGAGCTCTAGCAGCTGGGCCCTGTCACCAGGGTCCTGTGTGCCACTGCCCATCAGTTAACACTCACAGTTACTGGCTCCCTCTTGGCCTACTGAGAAAGCCATGGGCACACATACTTAGCGTATGTATTTCCCTGGCCTCCAGTTTAGATGGAAGCTCATTTCCAAAGGATACTAGGGATCACTCTTTGTCTTTTTTTAGACCATTAACCAAAATATATTCTTGAGGAAATTAGCTAGATGCTCAAGAATCTGTTTTGTTTTGTTTTCTTTTCTTTTGTTTTGTTTTGTTTGTTAAACCAAAATTAGGGGGTTAGAAATGAAGGCTTGCACATTTGAACCCAGTGAGACACCTTAGTTAAATAAGGAATGGGAGGGCTTTCTCCACCAGATACAAGATTGTCTGGACCCCAGGGTATCACTGTAGAAGCCTTTTCTGGCTGAACACAACAATGTACAAAAGACTTGGAATCACAAGCATTCCATTTGTGATGATGCAGCAGCCTGCCAAGTGGGATATATCCAGTTCTGACTATAGACAAACCTCCAGCAGTTTCCTTTTTCCTTCTTGTATTCAAGAGACATCCTTAGAGGAAAGGATTTGAGGGCATTAGTTATACTATCTGTCTGATTACTGTGTTGACATTTTTAAAGTGCCATTAATCATAGGAAATGGAACTTAATGATGTAGAAAAATACTCAGCCAAGGAATGTCAAAAAGTAAGCTACAGCCCAATATTCACATGAAATTGAAGGGAAATGCATTTTGACCCTTTACTCCCCCCACCCTCCTTAACTTATTCTGAACTCCATAGCTAACTATTGAGAGGCAGCTGTGCAAGCAAGGGAAATAGTAAACGTAGCAAAAATAAATTTTAAAATGCAGCTATTTTTATTTTGCAAATATGGCATCTATGTGAGGTATAAAGTTTATAAGGATAATATTCATCTTTAGTTATATCATTGAGGTCTTACATCATTTTGGAAGAAAGTTACTTTTGCTATTAGCTATCCTGTCTTTATTTTTGGTTTGGTTTTGTTGTTTTGTTTGTTCCTTTGGTGCTGGGGATTGAACCCCAGGACTCAAGCATGCTAACCATGTGTTCTACCAGTGAGCTCTACCTTCAACTCCCCTCCCACTTTTTTCCTGGTGACTTTGAATACTCCATGTTCTTGATATAATTTGGTTTATTTGAAGTTTGATGGAATTTGAGAGTCTTTAGACTGACAGTATGATGATAGGTGACACTCCCACTGTGGGGACACAGAAGTAAAATGCAGTGACATGGCACATGAATAGACTAATTCAGTGGTCAAAACTGCAGTACTTGATACATACTTTGTTGGATTTTGGTAACATCAATAAATTCTTTGCCTGTTAGCTAATTTAGATTCAAATGATTTTAACAAATTTTACAAAACATGAGATAAATATATGTAGCTTTGTTTAGAAAAAATATATGACATAAACTATAGTGAATATTACACTGTAAAGTATTCCTGGTGCTGACTCTGAGTAGGTGCTTCATTTGAAAAATAGCACAAGAGCCAAAATCCTCTCCCCCTCTTCCTCCGTCCCCAAGACCATCAGTTATGACATGCGGCACGTAGTGGGTTCTCAGTAGTTGATATATGGATCTAAGATCAATGAATTTGAGGATGACCTGTGTAAAGAAGTTGGAAAAAAATAATATTACTGATAAATGTTGGGGTTCTCTTTGTACTTAAGGTTTTTATCATTCATCGGAGGGACATTTTATGAGATTGGAAAGCCTGAAATGCAACAAAAAATAAATTCATCCCTTGAAAAGGAAGGCATAGAGAAAACTGCAGAAAGATTGCAAACAACAGTATCCACCTTACAAGTTATCATAGATGGTCTTAGCCAGCCTGAAAGCTTTGACTTTCGAACAGGTAAGTTGAATTTGAATTAGAATACCTAGCATTTCATAGCTCATATGTCACCCAACAACTCTGTGCTATATGGAAAACTGATTCTCTCATTGTAAACATGAGAAAACTGAAGTTTAGTAACCTTTCTTCAAAGTCATTATAATTAGCATCCAGAGCCAAAGTGAGAAGCCTGGTCTCCAGATTCTTTGTCCACTGTGAATTTGTTGCACACTAGATTAAATGCATCATATATGTACTGCTGTACATATGAAGGCACACACTTTTAGTGATTCTCCTGTAAGCTACCTTTATGTCCTACAAGCCAGAAGTACACATTCCATTTACAAGCTAAAAAGTGAATCTTCTTCCTAAATTACAGCCTTCCAAGTTTCTGGATTCTGTGTCAATGAGCACATTGAACAAATAAGATGATATCTGTCTGTTGATTTTCCTTCTAATTAAAAGTGCTCTCAGCTTTCAGCACAGGTAGAGGGCAAGTTAAGTATAATAGCCATAGTTGCTGAGAGCAATGACCCAGTGAAAAAGAATTAAGATATCAAATGACCTACTTCCTAAGGAAGTATAAATAGAATCCCCTGAGATTTAAATGACTGCATACGTGTCCCATAACCAGTTTTGATGATACCATATTTAGGGCTTGACTCTTTTCATTGTGAGTTATGCTATATTGAGGTGCTTGGACATGCTTCTTTGGGAATATTTAAGGGAATTTTAAAACACACCCACCAAGTTCATAGTACTGTTCCCTCAACTCTTTTTTATATTTTAAACATATATTTTAAAAGTTGGAGAAAATATAACATCCTGGAAGACCCATGCCAAATATGTGGCAGTAGCAGGCTCCAGCTAGTACTTCACATAAAATGACTATTTCAACAGACAAATCCATCTGTGTTTGGAAGCCTGGTTCCTTTTGTGTGAATTCAATGGATATATCTAGCAGAAATACTAAGTAGAGCATTGGTTCTCAAATGGTGGGAATTGGGGTAGTATGCCTATGCCGCTGCATTAGAAGGTTGACAAATACGCTTTAACTACAGGTAACCTGTATTGGATATTGTCCATCTTCATTTTTCTATCATGCTATTGATTGATCCATTATCTAAGTTACACTGCAGACTCAGAGCAAAGATCAACACTCAAATTATATGGTTCAATTTACCAACCCAGCTAAGTAGAGGTCTTCACCTGATGTGCCCTTCAGTGAGCAGTAACATAGTTGTACCTGGGCTCCAGAGTAAGCTTTCCAGTTACTAAAATGTTTGTCAGTGTGACAAGTGAAATTTCAAGTAGGTCTCTGTAAGGAAACTTTGGAACTGACCTTTTCCCTAGTGTAAATCACAATTTTCAAGATACTTGACAACTGTCATTTCACTACCAAAGACATCCCCCAGGGACAAGGTAGAAGTGTCATACTTTTGAGGGAGTAGACAATATTTTGGGTGTTCCTACATTACACTGTTTATGTTACATTTCTTTTCTCCATTTCCTCAAAAATATTTCCTTTTTTAATGCCTCATTCTTTCCTTACACTCATCCTGTCTTGTTTTCTCAGTGACATAATCAATTCCATTTTTATTAATGCTCTGGTTGCAAGTTAATTTCCATAACTGAGTTCATCAGGGATAGTCTGGACTGAATACACAGTCTTGGCTCTCAAAGTGTTAAAAGTTTGCATGGTACATGGAAGATTTTCTGATTTCTCAGTGGCCCAGACAGTCTTCAGGAACATGTTAAGTAGTTTCTGACTCTGATTTTCCATGCAAAATTAAACTAAGCAGCTGATCAGAACCCCTTGGGGAATCTGCAGCAGCTGGACTTCTGCAAGAAAAAGAGGGGGAAAAAGTTTCCAAGCATAAAAACAATGCCTTATAGGGCCTTAGAGACCATTCTGCCTCTGGCCCTGGTCACTGACTTAGTTTCACTTTGCTTTGACACAGCCCTTGCCCAGTGTAATATTACGTTACAGTAGATTTCTTGCTTTTGGAATTCACTACTTCAGCATCAGGTGAAATTCTACAGAATCAATTCCAATTTCAGCATATGCTTTTTAATGAAGAAAATAAGATTTAGAGTTTTGTTTTGTTTTACAGGAGAAGGCTTAATTTTTTAAAGGTCTTAGTTTTAGTACAGTTGGACTGGGGGAGGGGAAGAGAGAGGTGACCAGTTGTTAATACAAATGTAAAGGATAGCTCTAACAAGTAATCAGGATAAAGCCAACAGCTGTGGAGGAAAAGGAAATGGACTGGGTGGAGGGGAAAATGAGGTCTTAGTAAAAGGAGATCCAAGCATAGAATGTGTTCTTTGTTATTAGAGTCAACACTCAGTAATCCTAGGAAAAGGGGCCAAGAAGAACATGGATAAATAGAGGCTACAGATAATTCATAAGACCCATTTAAACTGTTAGCTCTCATTCTATGCCCCATAAAACCTTTGTTGTTGTTTTTGTTTTAACTAGAGCCATAATGATTCCTTAGAATGCTCTATGCCCACCTTTTGGATAGTGTTGGTGAACAGAGAAATGTGCACTGGGATGAGCCAGGAAAGAGGGCTGTAAGGAACTTGAGAATAGAGATTTCAGTGTCTCCATCTTTTTATTCCTAGTGTCCAACAGAGTGCCTGGCCAGGAGGTAATAATAGTAGGAATTAATAAATGTTTGATGAATTAAAAGAAGAGAAAGTGGTTAGGTTCTAGCTTGTCTGGGTTTCTGAGCCATAGATAATCAAGAATCCATAAATTTCAATTGAATAAGTATATTTAAAATGGAAGGAATTGGTTCCTTAGTTCCAAATTTGTGAGAAGAACTGAAGAGAAAGAACATTTGAATCCCATCCACATTTGACCAAAAGTTAATGTACTTTCTACCACTTTTAAGCAATTTACAAATCCAGGCATTTAAGACAGAACTCAGTCTCTTGTCTCCAAGGGCCATACTTTCTCAGTGTTTCTGATTTTGCCATGTGTATTCATTGAGGTGTGGGCTGGGATTTAGCTCAGTCGGTAGAGTCGGATACTGACTCGACGGAACCTAACAACAACAACAACAACAACAACAACAACAATTCATTGAGGAATGTATATTCATTGAGTGGAAAATAAGACTGCTTACTTTTAATCCTCATAAGTAGTGCTAATATTCATGTCAGTAAAATAGAGTTTGGGAAAAAGAAAGTATTTGAGTAAATTTTCTTGAATTGTCCTGCTTCATGAATGCTGTTTCTTCTAGGATGCATCCTCTCTGAAGGCAGGCCTGTGTCTTCAGCTCCTTTTGTGTTGCCCCTCAAAGCTTAGTATTGAGCCTTAATATTGATCTGGGCATATAATCAACATACAGTGAATGCCATTCGTCCATAATTAGTTACACTAACTTTTTCCCTCTTTCCTCAGATTTTGATAAACCTGATTTCAAGAGAAGCATAGTGTGCCTGGAAGATCTGCAGGTTGGGACCATTCTTACAGGCAAAGTTGAGAATGCTACTCTGTTTGGGATTTTTGTGGATATAGGAGTGGGGAAATCAGGGCTGATTCCCATAAGAAATGTCACAGAAGCAAAACTTTCTAAAACGAAGAAGAGAAGGAGCCTTGGACTGGGTCCCGGAGAAAGAGTGGAAGTCCAAGTACTCAACATTGACATCCCCCGATCTAGAATTACTCTGGACCTCATTCGGGTATTGTGAGTGTCCCACTGAAGGTCAAATGGCAATTTTATTTTCTTCTTTCTACAGATTAACAAGGATAAGTCAGTTATTCATGAATTGTAGGTATCAGCTGAGAAAGAATGGATTTAGTATCAGAAACATTTTCCTTGTTTTTCCTTCTAGAAAACTAACAATTCTATTCCCCTTGAAGAATACAACTAGTAGATATGGCATTATGTAGTAACAATTTTCTGACCAAAATTTTATTTTTTATTTTTTGTAATTCATCTTTGACTGCATTTTTATGACAGGTTGCTTTGCTTCTACTTGCCTGTATCTGCCTTGTTGGACATATATGGATTGTCTTCTTGGTTTGAATTGTACAGTGTTTGTTGACATCATAGGGCTAGCAACATTTAATCCTTCCATTTTGTAATTTTTTTAAAATCAGGCCTTTTGGATGTGATTTGTGATTTTGCAATAATGTTTCTTTTCTCTTGCCAAGCAAACCAAAAATATACCAGTAAAACAGATTCTGATGAGTTTGTGACCATCAAGAGAATGGCTCAAAGCCATTCTCAGGAGGATATATGTACTGACCGCGGCAATAAAGTTTTGTGACTAGTGACTTGTTTTTGCTATGTTATTCAGTGGATGTCCTAGAAGACAGTCTTCATTAAGAAGATGTAGTTCATGGAACTGTACCTGTGGGGAAGAGGGAAACCTCTGGATATTTGAAAAATGACTTTGTTTAACTTAATTATCGCAGAAGGTCATATTCTTTCTTAACCATCAGGATTAAATTCCAAGCGGGGGTAAAAATGATCTTTCTAAAGCTTCAATATAGATCATTTGGAGAAGGGGCAATAAAAACCAGTAGGTAAAGGAAGTAACTCTTACCTGTTTTTATTCAGTGGAGAGGGAAAGGGTTAGCATGACCCATTCAAAGTCAATGATGTAAACATAGTCCACTATGGACTGGTATTTTGTCAATCCTGACTACTGCTATTGTTGATTTGCCTAATGAACTGATTTGCGTGAATGAGTACCTGATTTTCTACATGTGTAATGTGTAAAAAATGGTTACTAAAGAATACCAGTTTTATTCGTTTGCCTGGGACAGTCCTAGTAAATACTACCAAAAATATGCTTTGGCATTTTTAAAATAATGCCTCCTATTCTCCTCAGGGTGCCCCATTTTGGATCATATCATCACTAATAGTAGCAGTCATGTAGAAAATAGTGAATGTGACTGTGTATCTCATGATAGTTCTGCCTGGTTGTTTGCTAATTCTCAAAATATATAGTCTTCCAACTAGTGTCCATAGATCTTTTTAAAGTCCTGTTTGCCTAGCATTTCACTCCAAAAGCGCTTTTTTCTCTGTCTCTTACTGGTCTTCAACTGACAGTGAATCTTAATGTTATAACTTTAAGTTAACTTTCCTGCTCACTCTTCCCGTGATTCTTCATGGGTCATAATTTACAAAACAGTGATGAATGACATGCCCCAGTGGAATGTAATTTCAAACATATGCTCTTGGGAAGGAGCTCTTCTCCCTGGGCACTTCAGATAGAGGAATCAGAACAGTTGACAGTATGAAACAGCCCTGTTCACTTGGCAGCCAAGCCACTGTGGCCACAAGGAGGTTTTGATGTTGCACTAGGTTGTATGGTTTGTCCTGTGCATCCCAAACATGGTGGAAGCTCTATAAGAAATAGGCTAGGAGAAGAGGCACCACATTTCAATTATCATTGCAATTCCAAAACATAGTATCGATGTCAGTATATTATACCACTCTTAATTCTTACTCCACCAATAATTTATAATGTGCTTTTGAGCTAGTATCTTTGCTTCTGTGGGCCTCCTGTTCCCAAATTTAAGATGAATGTGATGATGATAAAGCATTTATCCCCCTAAATGTTTATTGATGGCCTCCTGTGTGCCAGGAATTGTGTTAGACTTTGACTGTGCAATTGTGATAGAAAAATAGACATTATCCCCGCCCTTCTGGAGCTTGGTCTACTGAGGAAGAAAGAACCGTGAATCTAAGAATCAACCATTATAAGGAATATAATGGCAACAGCATATAGCAGATGAACAGCTTTAGCTGCATTTGACTAAAGTATGAAACATGACCAGAAGTTAACTAGGACTAATGTTTTGTTGACTTTAGTAAGAGCTGTTTTCAATAAATGGCAGAGATGGGTCTTATCAGAGTGGGTTTAAAAGAGAGCAGGAGGAGTGAGGTTGAATACAGTGCATGCAAACAATTTCTTCAGGGAATTTGGCTGTAAGGAAAATGAGAAATTACATAATGGCTGGAAGGAGGAGATGGAGTCAAGAGAGCTTTTGTATTTTTTTAAGATATAAGAAATACTATATGCAAGTGGAAACAATCCAGTGAACAGGGAAATTTGCTACAGTACATGGGAGGGTTCTAGAATGACATACTTACCTGGATGAGATCAAATGGAATCTCATACCCCTGCAATTGGTTTAAGATAAGAATGCAAAGTTTATCTATGTTATGAGGAAAAAAGACTGAGTGTGTAGGCACAGAGATGGCAGTTAATATTCTGGTACATTGTTGTTGCTTCCTTTCAATCGCATTTATCTCTTCAATAGTTACTACTTCCTTACCTGAGCTGGCCTTGTCTGCAGCAACTTTAAACACAAGGCTTTTTTTCTCTTCAAATTGCACAATTTTCAAATCCTTTTGTGCCCTTTTTTCATCATAAATCTGGCTAAAAGCAGCAATCAACAAGCATGCCACACCCTCAGGATTGTGCCTTTTCAATATTTCTTCCACCAGGTTAATTAGTCCCTTACTTTTAAATTCAGCCTCACTCAGATATTTAGGACAAAGGCAAACCAGACAGACTCTTTTCCAGAATGTAACATGAGTGGCCTTTAGTCCACTTCCCAATAGACACCTCATTTTCCTCCGAAACCCCATGAGCCCTGTTTTTACTATCCACATGTCTATCAGCATTCTGGTTATCAGAACTCCCACCAGAACCACTCCCTCAAGCTCTATTTACAATATTCCAGAGCTTCTCTCACCTGCATCTTCTAGCCGTTCCAAACTCCTTCCGCAAACAAGTTCCAACAACTGAAAACCACATGGTCAGATTTCCACACAGCAGTGACCTCATTCTCCAGTACCAGTTTTGTTTGTGAACTTGCTCATTGCTGTGCAGAATGACTGACAGAAACAAATTTATGGGAGGAATTATTTATTGGGGCTCATGGCTAGAGGATTTCAGTCCATAAAGGCAGGGCAGGCATGGCAATGGGGCAGACAGCAGGGCCTATGTCAGGGAACCTCACTTCATGGTAGATTTGTTGTTGTTAGGTACTTTCCAGTCAGTGTCTGACTCATAGTGACCCTATATACAACAGAGAAAACACTATTGTCGTGCTTCTCTGCTATTCACAGGGTTTTCAATGGGCAATTGTTTTTTGGGAGTGGGTTGCCAGGGCCTTCTCCTGAGCCTACAGCCCCTGTTGTTCCCATACAAGCACTAACCAGGCCTGACCTTGCTTAGCTTCCAAGATCTGACAGGACCAGACACCATAGTGGTACAGCTACAGGCCTCATGGTAGATTAGGAGCAGAGAAAGAGCTAATAGAACTGGAAGCCCAAGTAAAACCTCCAAAGACCCACCCCCAGTGACCTACTTCCACAAAGCTAGGACCCATCTCTGCAAAGTGAGACTCACCTCTCAAAGTTCCATAGCCTCCCAGGACAGTGTTCCCCAACTGGGAACTAAACATTGA